>CM076582.1:935701642-935967853 GCA_034641835.2 Pinus albicaulis
ACTTCAAATCTAGAAACTGCGTTCGTTGCATCTAAGAAAACCAATAAGGAAAAACAACCTTCAATTGAAATGACATGCACCTGCAAGTGTGAAGAAAAGGGAGATGATGGAGAAGGTCTTTCAGATGAAGAATATGCTTACTTTACGAGAAAAATAAAAATTGGTAAGGGAAAATTCAAAGGTAAACTTCCATTGATATGTTTCGGCTGTGCTGAGGTTGGGAATTTCGCAGCAAAATGTTTGAACATAAGTGATGGCAACTCAAAAGGAAAGAAAGGCTTTAAGAAATTCAAGAAGCAAGAAGAAAGGAAAGGATCCAAAAGGAATTTTCTCTCTAAAGAAGATAGCTCATCATCCGATGAAGACAATAATAGCGAAGAAGAAGCCAATGAGAGAGTATTGTTTATGGCCAAGCACAATAAACAAGAGGTATCAAACAATGAAGAAGAAGGGTTGACCATAGAAGAATTTTCTAAGGAGGCAATCAGGCTTATAAAAGAGCTCAAGGCTGAGAAAATCCATTCCAATACTCTTGAAGAACAAGTTCAAGGTCTCAAAATTGAAGTTGAAGAACACAAATGTATTGAAGAGTCACTTCAAAATAAGTTGGAAGAAAGCAACCAAGAAAGGGAAGCATTAGAAGCTGAAGTAGTCTCGCTGCGTAAGGAAGTGAAGAAGGGAAAAACTATCCAAAACTATGCCAACAGCTCAAGGGCATTGGAAGAAATCATCAACAATCAACGATCTTACAATGACAGAACTGGCCTCGGTTACAAAGAAGAAGAAGCAAGACCTTCTACAACAAAATACAATGAACCTATGAGATCTGACATGCATGTAGACTTCATTGGACAAGATTCACAAGAACATCTTTGGAAGACGATTCCTTGAAAAAGATTTCCATCCAGGTACCAACATAGTTTTTCTGGCTATTGTTATTCATGTGGAAAATTTGGTCATAAAGCTGTAGAATGTCGCACATACCCTAGGAACCAATACAATTCCAAGATATCCTTCAAATATGAACCTCCCAGGGCTCAACGAAACATCAATATATTTTAACATTTAAGAAATAATATGGAATGTTGCAAATGTCAGAACTCTGGATAAATAGCCAGAGACTGCAGACTTGAGAATCCTCTAGAAGAATATTTGAAGCCACATAATGAACAAACATGGAAGGAGAAGAAGACTAATAATTGTACTCTCGCTCTCAAGGATCAAAACAAAAAATATGTGTGGTATGTTGACAACGGTTTCTCAACTCATATGACTGGAGATAGAAGGAAATTTGTATCTCTAAAAGAGAAGAAGTATGGAACTATATCCTTTGGAAATGATGGATCTTCAAATGTTATAGGATCAGATATCGTCACTCTCGGAAGAAAATATGTTATAGCCAAGAATGTTCTGTTGGTTGAAAACATGAATCACAATCTGCTCAGTGTTGGACAAATGTGTGATCAAGGACACATAATGATATTCAACTCCACAAAATGTGAAATCAGGAAAGGCAGGTATGGTAAAATTGTGGCTACAACAAGTCAAGCTCCAAATGACATATATGTTCTAGATGAAGCAACTAAAGCATGTCTACTAACCAAAGAAGATGAAAGCTGGTTATGGCACAAAAAAATGGGTCACATAAGCTTTGACAATCTTGTCAGGATAAGCAAAAAGGAAGCAGTACAAGAAATACCAAAAATCTCAAAACCTTCCAACACACTATTTGAGGCTTGTCGACATGGAAAGCAGACAAAATTCCAATTTAAAACAAAAGAACACTTTGCATCACATCCATTGGAATTGATACATAATGATATATGTAGTCCTGTGAGAACAAAAGGCTTATATGGAGAATTATATTTCATGTTAATGATAGATGACTATACCAGGATGACAGCCGTCAGTTTCCTAAAGAAAAAATCTAAAGCATTTGAGTGCTTTAAGATCTACAAGGAGTTGGTCGAAAATGAAACTGATTTGAAAATAAAGTGTCTAAGATCAGATAATGGCGGAGAATTCACTTCCAAATTATTTCAGCAATACTGTGATGAAAATGGAATAAAAAGACAATTTTCAACATCACGAACACCTCAGCAAAATGGAGTTGCTAAAATAAAGAACATAACCGTACAAGAAATGGGTTGAACAATGTTGAAGGACTCAAAATTGGATGAAAAATTCTGGGTTCAAGCAATTGATACGACAATCTGCACTATCAACCGAAGTATTCTTAGAAATAATTTCAACAAGATCCCATATGCATTATTGAAAGGAAAACCAGCTAATGTAAAATATTTCAGAATCTTCGGAAGCAAATGTTATATCAAAAGAGAAGATCAAGATTTGGGTAAGTTTGAATCACGTGTTGATGAAGGTATCTTTGTTGATTACTCACACAAAAAAAAGGCCTATAAATGTTATAATCTAAGACGAAAACAAATAGTTGAGAGCATAAATGCTACATTTGACGAAGATGGCATTCTAACGAATAATGACAAGGATCTAGAATCTTTGAAACTTGAGACAAAGGCTGAAAAAGACACAGATAAAATTCTAGAACAAGAAGAAACTATCAACCAGGAAGAATTAAATAATGATCATCAAGATATACCATAACAACAAAAATAATCTCCTCCAAAGAGAACAAAAGAATGGATTCAAAAGAACCATCCATCAAATCAAATCATTGGTGACATAAATGAAGGTCGACAGCTTCGTTCGTCACAACAAGCTCACATTGCTTTTCTAGCAACCTTTAAGGCTAGTAGTTTTGAGGAAGCCAGCCATAATGAACATTGGGTAGTAGCTATGAATGAAGAATTGGATCAAATCGAGAAGAATAACACCTGGGAATTAGTTCCATGACCAAAATATAAAAATGTCATTGGGACTAAATGGGTTTTCAGGAACAAACTGAATGAAGATGGATAGGTTACTAGAAACAAAGCAAGATTGGTTTGCAAAGGCTATGCACAAGTGGAAGGAATAGATTTCGATGAAACATTTGCACCAATTGCCATAATGGAAGCTATCCGAATGTTTCTCACCTATGCATGTTCAAGAAAAATCAAAGTCTACCAAATGGATGTTAAGTCGACATTTCTGAATGGAGAATTAGAAGAAGAAGTTTACATCGAACAACCCGAAGGTTTTCTACTATCAGAAAAATAAGACTATGTTTGCGGGTTAAAGAAGGCTCTATATGGTCTCAAGCCAGCTCCTAGAGCATGGTATGCTTGTCTTGATGAATATCTACGTCAACAAGGGTTAAAGAAAGGTACTGTTGATAGCAATATTTATGTACAAATAGATAAAGATAATTTAACAATCGTTGAGGTATATGTGGATAATATTTGGTAGCAATGATGATCAACTAAGTAAGAAATTTTCTACAAATATGCAAAGTGAGTTCGAGATGTCTTTACTTGGTGAGCTAACATACTTCTTAGGACGTCAAATATCTCAGCAAGAGAAAGGAATATTTATATGTCAAGCCAAGTACATCAAGGAAATGCTCAAGAAATTCAAAATGGAAGATTACAAACCCATCCTTACTCTGATGGTAACAGGTTGAAAATTGAGCATAGACGACTCATTTAAGGATGTGGATTAGATGTTGTACAGATCTATGATTGATAATCTTCTATATGTAACAACTTCCCAACCAGATGTTCTGCAAGCAGTTGGACAAGTAGCAAGATTCCAAGCAGCACCAAAAGAGTCACATATTATTACTGTCAAAATAATTCTTCGATATCTAAAGGGCACAGAAGAATATGGCTTGTGGTATCCCAAGGGTAACAATCTCATTATTCAAGCCTTTACAGTTGCATATTGGCCAGGAAGTGTTGATTATCGTAAGAGTACTAGTGGAGCAGCATTCTATCTAGGTGGTTGTCTCGTATCATGGTTGAGAAAAAAGAAAACCTCAATCTCGTTATCTACAATAGAAGAAAAATACATTGCAGTGGGAGCATGTTGTACTCAAGTCCTTTGGATGAAACAAACTTTGCAAGATATTCAAGTACAATTCAGTGAGCCTATTCTCATATTCTGTGACAACACCAGTGCCATCAACATCTCCAAGAATCCTGTCATGCATTAAAAAAAAAAAAACATTCCGATCAAATATCATTTTGTAAGAGAACAAGTCGCTGAAAAGAATATCAAACTTGAGTATTTTGGTATAAAATAACAAATCATTGATATATTCACTAAACCTTTACCTCATGAAGCATTTGAATATCTTCGCTAGAAGCTTGGGATTCTCCCAATTTCTCATTATATTTTCCTTATTCACAATATAAAGGGGGAGTGGAAGTGTGTATAGGTCCACAGGATGGTTGTGTGTCAGGGGGAGTTACCCTTTGCCATTGATGTAAAAGGGGGAGATAATGTTGTAGGAATAGGTGTATGATCACAAGGGGAGTACTTGTGTTGCCATCAATGCCAAAGGGGGAGATTGTTGATCAGCGACTCTCATTGATGTCAACCCAAGAACCCAGGGGCTACCCAAATATTGCATGGGAATTTTTACCTACCAAATTAATATATTCTAGGTCAAGAATGCTCTTTATGGTTTCTACTTGTCGAGATGTTTCCATTGATATATGGCACGCCACGTAATTCTTCACGGTTTGAGAGATATTCATGTTTGAAGTTTGTACCCCTAGTTAGTGGGCTAAAACCCCATGGGGTTGTGGCATGGGTAATTGAAAAGTCATAATTAATATTTTTTAATCTCCTAAAATCCCTCCCATGTTCACTTGTTGATGCCCCTCTCAACCTAATCATTTATATAAATGGTGATCCTCATATCCTCCTTATGCAAGGGATTTTGCCATCTGAAACAGGTCATCGTGGAATTTTTACTATAACTTTGTTTCTATGAAGGTTCAAAAGCTAAATTTTTATGAGGTGAAGCTGACATCCTGAGGAAGCCTCTGTAAATATTTCAGATTAAGGTGCGCAACATTTTCGGAGATATGATCTGTGGAAGTCAGTTTTTTTGCAGGCTCTTGAAACTCATCTCAAAGAAGTGACCTTGGGAAAATCGTCATAACTCTCTCTCTGAGTATCGGATTCGAATTCTGTAAAAATTGGTAGATAGTGCACATACTGTAACTTTCACTCTATTAATTTTAGAGTCAAATGAAGAAATAGTGACATTTGGCATGCCATACAAGTTTTCTCTACTGAAACAATTCATAATTAGGGCATTGTGAGAG
This sequence comes from Pinus albicaulis, assembly GCA_034641835.2. Classification (NCBI taxonomy): domain Eukaryota; kingdom Viridiplantae; phylum Streptophyta; class Pinopsida; order Pinales; family Pinaceae; genus Pinus; species Pinus albicaulis. Next base: position 935,706,877 of record CM076582.1, read on the forward strand.
ATTGGGCACAAATATCTCTTGAAGAATCCAAATTGGGTCAGATCTATGGTATTGTAAAGAAGACTCAGAGGAATAATACATGACCAAAAATCACATATTTGGGATCTGAAATAATAGAGATACACTAGATTCAATGTCAAGCTCCTAGAAGGCAAGAAAAAGCTAGATCATGTGTTATCAAGGGTGGTAAAGGACAAGACTTTCTAGGGCAGCAAAGAAAAGCAAGGTGAAACAGAGGGTAGCATGAAAAGAGCAACAACCAAGGTGAAGAATAGTAGCAAGAAGTTCATCAGATGAAGTCTTCAAGTGGGCATCACTGCATACAGCCACTGTAAAGGTATCATTGTACTAAGTCATTGTAAATACATTATTGTAAAAATTGTTCTAGTGTCTATCTGCCAAGAGTTGAGAAGGCAATGTCAGGAGGTCTATGATCATCATTAGGTGGTTGTGTCATAATTGGGGTTGTGTTGTAGTGTGTCTTCTTCTTCTACATCATTATATATCATTGAAAAGTGGACCATTTTCCCTGGTATGGGAGTCCATTATTCTTTTATTCTTGTATAGGGTGGTAGGGTGGTACTAGGGTGAGTTGTAGCTCATTGGGTGTTGGGGAATTTATTCATTTGACTACTGAATAATCTCAGGCGTTGGAGCATCCATCCAGTGGGAGTTGGAGAAGAATGATTTTCTAGATTCTAGGAAGTTGGAGCTTTATTTTCAATTGGAGTTGAATATTAAAGAATTATTAGAAAATCATTAGGTAGTTTTTGTCCCGGGGTGGGTTTCCACCTTAAAAAAAATTTACATTTGTGTTCCTTTTGTTTACTGCTATCATTGTACAAAAACTGATAATAATTCAAGATTAAATAATTCTCTAATCGAAAGGAATATTGATTCACCCTCACTCTCAGTATTTCCAACACAAACTAGATTCTCCTTTAATAGTTTCATGAAAACCAATACTAATTTTAACTACAGGACACCTATGACTGCTAATAATTTCATCCATAATATTAGTACTACCATTGAATCTCAAATGTTTATCCTTTTCTTCTAATTTACATTTTAGAATATTTACCTCAACCTTCATTATTTGGTACTTCTTTTCCTTTTCTTCTTCAATCGTTCTTCCTTCTTCCACTTGCTTCTTTAAGTTGAGTATATCTTCTTTCAACCATTTTATTGTCCTTCAAAAGATTGAAGTAGTTCTTCAATTCTCTTATATGATTGTTCAAGATTTGATTTGAGAGATGATTTATACTTCAAGCCCTTCAAAGTGACCGGTTATTTCTTTAAGATCCTTATTTTTGAGTGATGTTACTTCATCCTACAGCCTTTGACATTGGTATTTATTCTCTTTGTACATATTCTTGACTTTGTTTCTTTCTTGCAACTAATTATTCAATCTATTAATTTCTTTTTTGTAGGTATAATCTCTTTCATAAAATATCTTTTGTTGATCTCTAATTTTATCTTTGAGCCTTTGAACTTCTTATTCTAGATCCATTACACTACTTTCACTTTTACCCATAAGAGAAACTTCAATTGATTCAATGACATATTCATTATCTTCAATACTGCATGAAGAGGGAAATGGATCACAATTCAAACTTAAATCATTAATTGTTTTATCTTCTTCATACATGACCAATAGAAAGTGAGGTGCTTCTGAATCATAATATTGTCTTCCATCTATTTTTGCATAGGTTCTCTGAGTTGACTTCTTGCTTTGAGTAGCCTTATTCTTTTTCTTATTTCCCATCCTATTGATGGATCTCCTTCAAGTGATCAAGCTTCTTCTGAAGAACCTTATTTTATACCGATTGTTTGGAAAATTACTGGGGGGGGGGGGGGTGGGGGTGAATCAGTATTTTAAAACTCAATTAAAATTTTCTTTTATTTCTCTAATTTCTATATGCGACTTTACTGAAGTAAACTTGCATATGTACGTGACTATTATGCAGACAACTAGTGTATATTCAGTGAAATTATATTTTATTTAATTCCTCATCTATTTAACTTAAACAAGTGCATCAATGATTCATCATACATTTGATAAGAAGTAAACATGTGCAGTAAGAATGAAGCATCACACATAAGAAACACACATCAACACTAGTATTTAAGGTGGAAACCCAATTTGGGAGAAAACTATTTTTTTTTTTGTCTCTGTCTTCAATTTTATTATTATGAAAAATCCTTACAATATTTTACTGTCGCAGACTCATACCAGTATGCATGCACCCCCCTGCAGAAGGATACAACCTTCACTCAGTCTCTGGTACCCACTGGAAGGGAGCTCCAACCCCCTGATATGATCACTAGCTACTACTGGCAGGAAGCTTTGAATTCCTCACTGAAGTCTCCAATCCTCAGCACCATCGTGGACCAAATTTCATAAATTTTCACACTGGATCCACTTGCTTCAACACATCACAACTTGTAGGCCACTTTTCATCAAATTTTCATACTAGACCCACTACCATCATTTAATCCCAATACTATATATCAAAACTGAAACTGATCGTTTTACCAGATCATTCCATGAATCACTGAATCAAACAACCAATCACTGATCTTCAATCACATTCATCTAGTATCATCATCAATATTGAATAAATCACTATCAAACCTAGATCAATGTGAAGACTTCATTGAGAGACAACAGAAATATATCAATACTGATTAGATTAATCAGACATATTATTTAGCAGAATCCATAGCTTTCATATGCGCTTTTCATAAAGCATTTCCGCATGTATACATGCTTCTCAAGAATAAAATCCGTGTAAAGATCTCAACATACTGCAGAATATATACGCTACTTCTCATAAGAGAACCCACGTGTGTATGTGCCTTACCTATAGAAAACCCGTGTATAGATCTACAATTTTCAACTCACAACTACACTGCACACCAAAACTTCAAACATACCAGATCACAACATACATAGTAATAAACACATGTCAAAACCAAGATCTAATCAACCCATAAGTAGATAATACAATTCAAAGTAATTTTAGGCCTAATGATCCCAATCCAAGTGTGCTTCCATCAAGGACAAAACATTACATCATAATTTCAACAATCTCCCCCTTTGGACTTGATGGAAAACACTTGGTGTTTTGTTACCATAACCTGTAGATACCTTTAAAACACATCAAAATAAGCACCAATAAAACAACTCAAACACCAAATTACTCTCCCCCTTTTACATCAAGGGAAAAGGGTTGAAAATTTTCGAATGAAGGCTTCTCCTTTCTTGTAGAGACATGAACATTGTAGATCTAATCTACACTATATACTGACCATGCTCCCCCTGAGCACATGTTGAATATTCTAATATTTTCAATTAAGTGTGTGACTCTATGACTCAACTGAATATGACCTTTCCTATCGCCGAGGACTCAAAATTACATTAATCACCCAACCAAGTGAGGTTACATATTGACTCCATGATAACATCAACTACCCATCACAGGACTAGATAGATGATTGACTTGACCTTCAATAGTCCAAACTTGACTAAGTATTACAATAATTACATCATATGTATTTTCATGAAATTCACATAAAGACACATATATGAAATTCATAAATAAGGCCATAGACCTCTATAGTGAGGTATCAATATCGTCAGACATAATTTAGCAACCATGAGAATTTGACAGCAACATAGCCTCATTCAACCAACTACAAGAGTTTCTTAAATAACATTGCAAACATAATTTGAACATTGCATCATTAGCAACATGGTTAATTCTCCCCCTCCAATATATTCTATTCAATCAAGTTTATATTCCTTTATCTTATATAACGAAGATGAAATTAGTCAACAAGATAAAGAAAAAATAGACCCAATCAGTTCACCACAACAATCCAATATTCCCTTCGATCACATTCAAAACATTGACAATCAACAGCAACAAGAAAATGAAAATAAAGATGGCATACTTTGGAAAATAAATTTTGATGGATCTTGTAATAAAACAAGCGCAGGAGCAGGTGTGTGGATTCAAAATACAAAATAGAGTTTTTCATACAAATTGGATTTCCCATGCACTAACAATATTGCTGAGTATGAAGCACTTCTCCTAGGCTTACAACTGATTAAACAGTTAGAAGCCCAGAGGATATCAATCTTGGGAGATTATGAACTTATCATAAAACAAATCAAAGGAGAATACTCAGCTAGAAATCCAAGACTTAGGGAATATCGAAATGCTTCCCTTGATCTATTAAAAACCTTTGAGAAGTATGAACTTATTTTCATTCCAAGATAATCGAATCATTTAGCAAATGAACTTGCGTTTAATGCCAGTAACTATAAAATACCCAAGATAAATGAACAGCTTAGCGTGAAGGTAAAACATAGGCATGCAGTGCCTGATAACGTAGATCACTGGCAAGTTTTTTATTCTGACCAACACATAAACGATTTCTTGAGGTCAAAAAACGATTTCGCCATACCTACATCAGAAATGGTGAAGAGGCTAAAAGCGTACATATGTTAGAAGAAATCGACTAAATAACACCTATGAATGTCCCAGTCATTATGAACGTCGTTTCAGCAGTCAATTGAAAAATGTGGACCAAGAGACTTTGGAAGTTTTGAATTGTGAAACGGTTCAATTCCAAGAGGTCTCTCACCTTTGGAACACCTTTTCGATTTTAATGATGTAGCCAAAGAACCAAAAATGGAGCCTGTGGAAACAAACGTAGAAGAACACAACATAGGCTCTAATGGGATTAGGAATGAATTATTCATAACTCTTCAACTCACATAAAATCTGAGTAGGTACGTTTAAAGGTTTAAAGATGTTTTCACAGGCATACCACCAGTCCCCAGAGTCTTACGATACCAGCCATCTTCAAGCTGAGATTCCCCATCGGAAAGGAAAATCAAAAGCCCCTCAAACAAAAACTAAGGAGAATAAACCCACTTTTATTACCATTAGTTAAAGCTGAAATTGAAAAGATGCATGATGCTCGCATTATAGTACCTGTTAGGTTTTCAGAATGGGTATCAAACTTAGTCTCTGTTAGGAAAAAGACAGGGGAGATCAGGCTCTGTATTGACTTCAGAAACTTAAACAAAGCATCCCTAAAAGATAACTACCCTTTGCCTAAGATGGACCATATACTTCAGAAGGTAGTTGGGTCTAAAAAGATATCGCTCTTAGATGGGTTCTTAGGTTACAACCAAGTGTTAGTGCTCCCAAGTGATCAAATCAAAACTGCTTTTACCACTCCTTGGGGCACCTTTATGTATGTCAAAATGCCTTTCGGATTAATGAATGCAGGGGCCACCTTCCAAAGGGCCATGGACATAGCCTTTTCTGAAGATATTGGCTGTTTATTTTCATTTACTGCCTTGATGACTTCTCATCATTTTCTCAAGAATTGATGAAGAACATTTTGATTCACAAAATTTTGAGAAAGTCTGAGGCTGACATGTTGGTCCAAGCATGCGCCTGAAAATTATTACGCATAATTTGAAAGAGGTAAAATAGACCTAAGGATAGATGTGTAGACTCAACATCCAAAACTTTCAGGTAATCCATCGGAAAGATTAATTTTCTAAGGAGGTTTATTCCTAATCTTGCTGAGCTATTAAAAAACATTACAAACATGCTTAAGAAAGATGTAGGTGTAAAATGGACTTTACCAACTAAACAATCATTCGAACTGGTCAAACAAGCTCTTACTCAAGCACTAGTCCTGATTAGTCCAGATTTTACCAAAGATTTCTATATCTTTTCCTTTGCATCTGAACATACAATAGCTACAGTTTTACTTCAAAAGAATGATTTGGGGCAAGAACAACCAATATCTTTCTTTAGTAGGGCCTTGAGAGATGATCCTCTCAAATATAACGTCATGGAGAAGCAAGCCTTAGCATTAGTGAAAGCATTAAAAGACTTTAGGGTTTATATTTTACACTCTCACATAATTGCTTTTGTTCCACATACTGTTGTCAAGGACATTCTAAGTCAAGACCCCGATGGTAAATGGGGAAAATGGATTGCAAATATTCTTGAATATGACTTAGAAATTAGACCCACCAAACTAGTTAAAGGGAAAGGATTAGCAAAACTTATGGTTGAGTCTAACTTCCAAGCACTAGACATGAATATGGTAGATGTGTTGGAAGAAATAGAAGAATCTGATGCTCCTTTTATTGAAGAAACATTTCTAAATTCTCCTTGGTATGCTGACATTATTTATGTGCTTTTATATTTAAATACCCCTCCTTCTTTGTCTAAAACTAAAGCTAGATTCTTGAAACAAAAGGCTTTGAATTTTTGTATCTTAGATGGAGTATTATATTGGAAAAACGATGTTGGAATTTTGCTTAAATTTTTACTTGAAGATGATGCAGGAAATATCATGCATGAATTGCATGATGGAGAATGTGGAGGTCACCTCTACTGGAAGGCCACAACCAACAAAATTCTTAGATCCGGTTACTATTGGCCTACCCTTTTCCCAGACACTCAAAAGCTGGTCATGTCTTGCCATAAGTGTCAAATCTTTGATGGAAAAAGAAAAATGCTTCCCTTACCTTTACATCCTATCAGAGTTGAGGCACATTTTCAACAATGGGGGCTGGACTTCATTGGGGAAATTCATCCATCCTCCTCAGCTCAGCATAAGTGGATCCTCACAGCCACTGACTTCTTTACCAAGTGGATAGAAGCTATACCCTCCAGAAATTCTAATGACTTTGTCATTATCAAGTTCCTTGAAACAAATATCCTATCCAGATTTGGTTGTCCCAGCAAAATCATAACAGAAAATGCTGCTGCTTTTAAATCTAAGAAGATGGTTGATTTCTGCTACAAATACCACATAACCTTGGGCCATTCCACTGCTTACTATCCCCAAGGAAATGGATTATCTGAATCTTCCAACAAGAGCCTCATCAATATCATTAAAAATATGTTGGAACAAAATCAGAAATCATGGCACAATAAGTTGGTTCATGCCTTATGGGCTGATAGATTAACTACAAAAAAATCAATAAATATGTCCCCTTATCAGTTATTTTATGGCATGGATGCAGTTTTTCCTACCTCATTGGGAGTTCCAGTCATGAAACTCCTTCAAGAAGTGCAGATTGAAGAAAATGATATGCAGAGAAGAATCAACCAAACAATCCATTTACAGCAGACCAGAGAGGAAGTCTATGAAAGAACACAGTTAGTCCAAGAAAAAATGAAGAAGCTATTTGATAAGAGGACTAAGGCAAACAATTTCCAAATTGGAAATGTTGTTCTCAAATGGGATTCAAGAAGAGAAGAGAAGGGAAAACATGGAAAATTTGAGAACTTGTGGAAAAGTCTAAGCTTTGTGTAAGAGGGTCCCAATGCAAAAGATTAAAAAGGTGGATAAGAAGACCTATATGGAGGTCCTGTCAATGGCAGGATGCTCAAGCATTACTTCTGCCAAGAATCTTAAGTTTCAAAGAATTTTATTTTTCATTGTAAATATCATAGTCTAACCATTGCATTCAAAGTTTAAAAAATCAAAAATACAAAAACAAAGAAAGAAAGAAAAGAGGGAATATTTTAAAAACAAGAAAGGTATACAGCCCCATACCAAAAAAGAGAAACAAACTCTGAAAGTGTGCAAGCTTAAATTCCACTCCTGAGTAACACACTTCTAGTTAGTCAAACAGTTTAATCTTGACTAATTAGCTTTAATTTTTCTGGAGATAGGATGGTGAATTTGATTTGCCAAACTGTTTAAACTTGGCTTATCACTAGATATTTTAGGATAGAAATTAAAGGTTCGAACATGCTCAAAATATGAACCTAAAAGTTTCAAAGAGAAAATGACTCAAATCTATTTCAAATTCTGAGTCAAAAGATGTAAAATCTGGTTCTAATCAGATTAAAACCTAAACCAGAAGAAAAGCAAAGATAGCTTAAAACAAAGATCAAAACAGAGTTGTAGAAAGGAGGAAGGAAATGTTTTCAAATTTTAGATCTCAAGCTTTCCCTTTTGATTTAATTTTCTGTAAAATAAATGTCTATGTGCAGCTTGTTTTTATGCCATAGATCACACCAAGTCAAACAGTTTAATCTTGACTTGACTGTTTTTAAATTTTTGTTTTAGAAATTAGAAAATAAAAATTTGTTGGGCAGTTTAATCCCAACAGATGGTAGAATAGGTAGAGAATCATCTGAATTCAACTGTTTAATCTGAGTTCAGGGAGAAATAAGGAGTAGAATTAGGTTAGTTTTATGCTTTCAAAAGAATAAAATGTTGTGAAAAGAGTTTTCCAATCCAAGTGCACTCTAATGAAGAGAAAATGTTAGATCAGTAGGATTGGGTAGGTAGAAATCTTGTTGATGAAAGAACCATTGTTTTTTATGACTGATAATATGTTTCAGAGCAAAAGAAGATCATCCACAGAAAGGAAGGCAACCCAATGGAGGAGGCAACTGATCAGCCTCCCAGAGAAAGCAAGTCTGAAATTCTTGATGCCTTCAAAAATGCACCATCCCCAAGTGGAGCCACTGTTAGCCACCCATAAATTCTGTCATATTAGCTAGTGGCTAACTAATGTTGGATAGCCTTCAAAAAACAATTTTATTACTAAAATTGCTGATGCTTTAAGTCTTTTCATAATATCCTATCCTTTGGATAATCGTCACTACTGTTTCCCTTCAGAACTCAGAAATCTTGCTGATTTCCAAGCCAGAATACTGCTGCAAGCATCATTTCCCTTTTCCCCTTTTCCAAAATCTAACCTCATTTCCTATCCCTCTATTTCCCATGAAAACCCCTCATTTTCATGTTTTTCCCATTTTTCCTTCATCAAAATCCACTTTTATAAGGTTTAAAACCCACTTTTAAGCCTTATCGGAACCCGCAATTTCCCTTTGAAAATAATTGAAAAACTATAAAAACCCACACTTTGGACTTAAGCCCCTCGGGCTTAGTCTTAGACCCCTTTTTCCATCGACCCTAGGTCACATCTTTTCCCATGCGCCCACGGCCCCGCAATCGGGCGCCAAGCCATGTTTTGTATTAATATTTCTCGGCTATAGTTTAAAACCTTGGTTTATATTGAAAATTCGTTAGTTTTATTATTATATTATAAATCCCCGCCAGTTCAAATTTAATTCGTTCTGCACCGTCGATCTGATCTGCAGATCGGACGGTGCGGAGTCCATCTCTCGGTGGTCCCCACATTCCACTAGCCGATTGCCGAAACCGCGCGGTTTTCATCGCATAGCCTTTGGGCAAAGGCGGTTTTTCCCTGATCGCCAGCGATTCCATACATCGCGTGACACGCGTCCCCTGTACTTTTTCAAAACTGCTTGCTCATCGCGCGTTATCGTTCATACGCGGACGCCCAGCGACATTGCCGTGTGCCGTCCGATCTGGGGCGGGCCATCCAACGGTGATTGCTCGCTCAAGATACACGACATTTAATCCGGCTACGACGCGACATTCGATCAACCTTCGTCGTCGATCTGATCTGCAGATCGACGATCCATGTTTCATCGCCCAGATTTCCTCTGTTTGACTTTCAACACCCACTCCCGACCGTCGATATCTACGCGATCGACGGCTCAAATTTAGTCTTTTTTCTGCTCGTTCTACGATCTTTCCCGATAAATCCTGACCGTTGGATGATGCCATCCAACGGCCATGCTCCCTCCACACGTCCTTTGAAGCAGTCAACCTATATATGCAGGATTTTGTAATAGTTGTTTGTATTTTTGCAGGGTTTAAATGGTTTTCTGCCATTCTGAATAAAATTCGCAGGCTGAGGGTGGCGACCCTCCCGCCTTCAATTCGTCAAAGGAAATCATTCACAGGTGTTAAATGCATGTTTCATCAGTGTTTCATAAGGCATTGATGCCATTCAATTCCTGTTTCAGTCCTACACATTTGAAAGACACAGCAAGTCAATCACAAATCAAGAGTATCAGTATAGAAGACCAGAATGCACCAGAACAGAGGATTAAAAGACAAATTTGTGGGGATTATATCTAAGATGCCTATCAAAAGCCTAATCCCTGGATTTAAACACATTTTTAAGGAAAAATCAGAGTGTTTTATCCGACAGAAAGCTCCACTGCCTTAGTTAAAGCGAATCAATTCTTCTCAGCTACCACGAAGGACACCTGTGCCTCAAAGAAATCAAATGCAGGCCAAAATTATTGCATGAAATCAAATATTTGCTTCACAACACAGCTAAAGGGTAAATCTGCAAACAAACTTAATGACAAAATATCTACAGAGTTAATCTAACATGGCACAGAGCCTCAAAGGTCAAATTAAGCTCCCACCGATCTTAAATCTTTATGTGAATCATTTAATACAGAAGACACCTATTGTAAGCTTCTTCATTGAGCCCCCAAGGGCCGAGAAGCCATTTAAAGTTTGTATTAATTATAATTGGAGATATTTTTATCAGAATCTCACCTCCTCATTCTTCTATATATACTTCTGCAGAAGATGAGTCAGGGGTTGGTTATTGTTTGATCACAAGTGTTAATATTGAAACTCTTTGAAGTAAATACATAGTCTGTTGAAGTTGAAGAACAAATTGAAGTCTTGGAGATCTTGATGATGTTGTTGCATGCTTGTTCCTGAGAAGGCTCTATCATTGGATCCATGAGCTTGGCTGTTGGTGAAGTATTCTGAACTGTTTTATGTTTTCCCCTGTTTTCATTATGTTCCACAATTTCTTACTACAGTAGGATAGAAAGTATTAGGCTAAGAAATGACTCCTGGAAGCACCTTAGACCTGTTCATCCTTCACTGTTTTATGTTTTCTTCTGCTGAAGTATTTTAGAGGCTTTAAACTTTCTCTTTAGTCTGCATGCTTGTTTATTTCCTTGATATTTTGAAAAGTTGGTTTCAGCATGATTTATGGTTCTCCCTGCTTGTCTGCTGCCACTTAAAAACTGTTATTGAAGTCTCCCTTTGAAGTTGTTTGCTTACAGTGAATCAGAGAGGTATGTTTTGATCTTGCCCTTTGTCCTCACTTAAACAGTTGGCTTAAAGGTTGTTATAATTATGATCATAGATGTTTTTAGGTGTTCCCTCTTCTATGACTGTAATTATCAGTAAATCTTTTATGTTTTCTCAGTCCTTTAGAATAAAATCTCTGAGGAAATAGGGTGTTCCCCGAATCTTAGATTTCATTTTGAAATTTGTCTTGAAGCCATTATTTGCTTAAAGAATGTTTGTAGAATTTATGGTTAGCCCTATCTATCAAATATCTCTTTATTGTTTAAATTATGTTTTCAGGTTCCCTTTGTTGAGAATTCAATTTCTCTTTCCAAATCATTAATGTTCATCCCATTCCAAAAACAAAAGGATCCTGTGGCCAAGTTAGATTTTCCCTTTGATATCCCATATCCTTTGATGAGTTTTCTATGACCTTTTCTTGACTCCATTGCCGAATGAACCAGATGTTTCTCCATTCTGTGTATCTTTCCTAGACCTTTCATGTTCTGTTGTATCAATTCAATCCAACCAAATAAACAAACAACACCTGCACTTAATAACTAGTCTAAAATCAATATTATAAGCACACAAGATAAAATTTTGCAAAAAAACATTTGAGAGATCCCTCTCTGAGAACAGAAGGACTAGATCCTGTAACTCTAAATATTGGTTTTGATGTTTCCTTGTCTTTTGATTTTCCAAACTATCAAAACACGGGACACCAACACCATGCATGGTTGATATTCTTCCTCTGCAAAGAATTTGGAGCACTTCCTCTAGCAGAAGACTTCAACTTCTTGCCATCTTTGGTAGAGTTCCAGGAATTTCAGTAAGAATTCCAGTGTTGGTGGTCATCCTTTAACCATCACAGGTTGTAGACCTCGCTTCTTCTAGGTAGAAGGTCTCCCTCTTCAAATATGACGGGCACTTCCTCTAGTAGAAGCCCTTAGATTCTTACCAGATTTGGAAGAGTTCCGGGAACTACACTAAGCATTCCAGTGTTGGTGGTAATCCTTAAACCACCTCTTTATGCCAACATTTCAGAGAGTTGATTCAGCCTAAGTGCTGGCATGCATACTTTTCATATTTGTATTACAACTCTCTTCTTGGACTCACACATACCCCTTCGGATTAAGGGGGGGAATGTTGGACACCTAATTCTCAACGGGTAGGTGTGGAAGGCGAATGGACAAATGGAGTCCAAGAGACCAATTGGAATGGGAATACAAGGGTCACACCAATGGTCAATAAATAAATAATAAATAAATAATATATCTCTATGGTCAATAAATAATATATCTCATGCTTATCTTTCTTCTTGTGTGTTTATTTGTTGGTTTACCATGCATGTGTTTAACAGTCACCACTGATAGGGACACTTTGCATATGAAATGGGTGGATAGAAAGAGTGGAAAAACTCAAATGATCAAATGCATGCACACAAATCCCTCACATACAACTTCCACACAAAAATCAGAGATGGATTTGCACAGTGGAAGCAAGGACCTTACAATCCCATCTATTATGCTTATGAGATTGCTGCATGGGAAATTATTATTTAGTGGAAAACCACCTAGGAGGCCACCTGATTCAGATTTGGTGAGATATGTCTCACAACATGATGCTCCAAGAATAGATCTGAGAGATATGGGAGCATTATAAGGCCATGATACAATTCTGAGAGTCTTGGGAAGGCTCAAGGAGAAGGGAAACATTCTCCCAACATCATCATTAACCACTCTCATTTCAGATTCTGCATTGTGGGACGAGAAGCATGGAAGGAATGGAATTCCAACATGTACCTTTGGCATGGGAGATGTCAAGGAGGAGATCAGCCATATGATATATGTTCTTTGTGATAGATCATCAGTGTCGTCACTATGGAAGATTGATCCATACTAGAAATACCAATTGTTAGTGGATTATTCCAAGGATATTTTCACATGCATGATACTTGATGACCAGCTACATGAGGAGGGCTATTCAGTCTAAGAAGGAGTCATCTATTATCATGTTAGGATCTTCTTATCTAGATCCTCCAAGCTCAAGGATAAGTTGCTATAAATAAATTATGAAGAGTTCTTTTTCAGCCATACTTATTCCATGAAGGCCTACAACACTATCATGGAAAGTTGCACTTGGGAGGGCTTTAAAGAGGAACTATATTAGCATTTTCAAAGATGCATGAACCATGTGGAGTTGGAAGAGAGTCATGACTCTATGAAAGAGTTAATTCAACCACCTCTTTCCTCTTATGGAATGAGAGGAGATATATCTATGCACCACTCCATTTGTATGAGGAGAAATTTTGGTGAAGAATATGCTTATGTAAATATTGTTTTATTTGATGAACACATGCATTATTTTACCATGTATATGCAGGCCACCACTCCAAAGAGGAGCATTATTCCATATAAAATTCATGGCCAACTTTGGGCCACAAAAATTTCTGAACATGGCCACTCCCTTGGAGATCAAAGGGAGATTTTGTATCATTGTGGGTGCATTCCAAAAGCACCAAACATATCTCACACTTTCAGCCATGGTGAGATGAATTGGGCAGCAAGTAAGTGGTGGGGAAACCACTTACCATATCAATATCTGATGTGGTCATGAGATTTACTACACTGGTTCCACATGTGGGACTATGACCCACCTCCATTTGCACAAATTTTTGTTTGTATGTACTTAATTTTAAACCCATACATTGATGATGTACTTATACTTTTAATGGGAATGTTTGGAGGGAGGATGGGAGGAATGTATGTGCCCTATGGGAGAGAGATTCTCCATGTTCATTATGCAACATGTTTTAGGGAGAAAATTTGGCAAACCATGTTTGTTTCATTTGAACTATTGTCTCCTTGTGGGATGGATTATTTGCATCTCATGAGAACTTTGGAGGAGAAATTCATGGAAGGATGGATTGGTGAACACTTCGCTTATGAGGGAATCTTATCACATGTTGGTGTCACCAATGGAGGAGGAGAAGATTTGCAACACTCACCTTTTCAGTTTCTTGAGGACAAACAACATTTGGGAAGGGAGGACTATAATATTCCCAATTAGCCATGAGCTAGTTGGAATATTCAATTTTGTTTTACTGCTTTGTTTAAAGAATAAGTTGACAAAGGAGTTCCATAATTCTCCTTAATAATGAATAAATCAATGCAAAATGTGAAAGGGATAAATCTTGGCAGCTTAATTAAGCACCCTTGGTGTGGAAATGGGTTGGATCATTTTGACTGGGTCAACCTTGACCAAATCAACAATGCTGTCATGGAGGAGTGGTCATCAATGAAAGACAACACAGTTTTAGATGGAGATGCTTTTTGTGAAAGTAGTGCTATTATTGGATGGGGCTTAGGATTTGCAAGCTCATATCTTATTTAAGGAAGAGGATGGAAACCATATTGATCATGTATGGGTTTATTATATTTTTGAATATATGGTCTATTTAGATATATATCTTTCTCTTGATGTTCAGTTGAGATAAAGTGTGGTTTAGCACATGGTGTTCATGATCGAGAATCCCACCTCTTCCATTGAGAAGCTCTTGGAGGAGCCTTGTACTACAATTTCCACTATTAGACTTAAGGCCAAGCTTCATATTTCATTCACATCGCAGATCCTGTTGAGGGTTTGGTTGTTTTGCAGGTTGCAGCAAGTGGAGACTAGATCTCTAGATCTAGGCCATTTCATTTCTCATTTTTAGTGGAGGAGGCTTCCTTTCCAGTGGGAGGATAGTATTGAAGGGCTTTGTGCTTATTTTCAGATCTTGGCATCAGGCCAACTGGTTATTCATCCCTATAATGCAGTTTACTTCGATATCTACGTTATTTCTGTAGGAGGAGTTATAGGGTGGTTTGGCACACCATTTGGAGAGCTAATTTTCTAGTGAAGGGGATCTACCTTTCACTTAGAGGATATATTGGAGGAGGCTATTGTTTTAATCATATCAGATCATCCACACTTTCCAGATCTGTATTTTGTAGTGGATCTATATCCTTACAGATTATATCTACATCTTGTACTTGGTGTTTTGCTGAAAAACCTTAAGGGGTTCTTCAAAGGAGGTTTTATAGTGCTCAGATCTGAAATAGATCTATCTTTTGAGGCACATATCATCCCTAGATATGATGTATAATAATTTTCTATAGAAGAGCTAATAAAACAACGTTGTAAGGGTCTTACAGCTTTTATATATAATTGCAACACCTCATATTGAGTGATTTTGTTCATTGGAGGCTTGTACTTTCTTGTTATGTATCTTATGGCCCATTAATTATGCATGTTTTGATGTTGTTATAACATATGAAAGGTCTCCATATTGGCCTCTTTCTTTTAAATGATGATTTACACTATTGTTCCAACATTTTTCACTATATTCCTGCTTTTCTCATTTGGGAATATTACAAAGAGAGAACTTTTGTGGCCCCTTTGATTTGTAATAAAAACCATTTTAAGGGAATTTTTTAATATCACATTTTAAAAATTCCCTCTAATGAGCATTTTGATAATGATATATTCTCTTTGTAATTCAACTCATGGTTTTGAATAAGTGGTTTTGAGCCACAGTGGTTTTGGGCCCACTTATTGTAACTCATTGTAAGAAATGAGAAATCCATTATAAATAAGAAGAAATATCATAATTTGAAATATATTGAAGAATAATGAAGAGCATATCTAAGTAAATTTGAGAAAAAGTCTTGTTTTCTTTGTGGTTGCTAGTATTGTTCAAGAGCTAGTATCGGTTTAATCTACCAAGTTGAGGATAGAGCTTCAACACAGGTTGAAGAAGGACATTACCTCTACCCAAATGACATCCACGTTGAGGTCTCCACCCAATTATATTTTGACCATAAAAGGTAAGAGTTTTTTACCATAATTGCACTAGAAAATCAACATCGGACTCTCCTCATGCATGTGAGATCTAACCAGACAGTTAGGGTTGGATCTGGACATTTAGTTGGGTCCATCTGTTGATTCAATACCGCACCCATCCTAATGGGCCAATTCCATTGGATCTGATTTTGGAAAACTATGTCTAGGACACCTTCTTATCAACCTAGAAGTGGGAAGCAAGCCCACCAAGGTGATAGTTGATGGCTTACCTAGAAGTTACATGTTGGCCCTTGCTAGTAGGATTAGGTTTTCCCTTCACAAAGAGGTTGAGAAACAACCTTGTTCACAAAAGGAAATTTTGAGAAACAACACTATTCACAAAAGGAAATTTTGAGAAACAACACTATTCACAAAAGGAAAATCTAGCTCATTCCCATTCATTCCAAATTTGAATAAGACAAAACAAATAGACTTATTTTAGGAATAAAAAAGGCAGCAAAGTAATACGTGGTGGTAGAAATACAATAAAAAACACTTTAACATGAAAAAGTTTTAGGCATGAAGCGTATTTCCATGAATATAACCCAAGATTGATCTAAACCTGAATTGAAAGCATGACATTCGATGAGAAAATTTGGCAAAACCACATACAGTGTAAATCCAATCAACTACAATAGTGGGACCTTTATTTCTTCCTTGATTTGATCCATTTTTCAAGTTTAACTTCCCTACCTTGGGATAAACCTCCAATTGGATTATTACTGTGATCCATAAAAACTGATTATTAGTAGCATAAACTGAAAACACTACAATGTCCTTAACTCTATACAATTTGCAGGAATATGAAACGATTGTTTCAGCTAGAAGGATGCATAATAATAAAATGATATAAATGATGCACATCAATTGGAAACTAAACTAATTCCCTTAAATTTCTCATTCCATAAATTCCATGCTGATTGGAAATTATTCTTGCAAAGCAGATTCCATTTTCCAACTATCACTATGCATACAAGGCCTTGCCCTGCCAATGTATTGCCATGGTCATGCAGTTCATCTAAATCAAAGTTTCCTTTTGTAAACAAAATATTTAAATTGACCAAAGCCTTTTGAATGAAAATCTATTTTTTTTCACTTAGGGAAATGACATTCTCATATTCCAACTTGTGGAGAATGAACCATAATTTTCTATTTGATGAGGAAAATGAAAAAAAAAAATTTGTTGAAATATACGTGGTGTTGATTATGGGCTTGGCATAGGTTATACTCCTAATTATGTTAAGAAACCATTTCAACCTTCCAATATTAATCGTGGAGCAGTAGTAAATGCTCCGAAGACTGGAACGATGGTAGAATTGAAGAGTAATTTTGTCCCTACATCATCTAATTCTTATGCATCAAGCTCTAGCAAGTCATCTAGTATTCTAAGCAATAAAAGGGAAGGGGATAGTGGCTTTGTTTCAGGTGTTACAATTGGTGTTTATGCATTGAATTAACAAGGAGATGTCATATGAAATACCTTGGTCTGTTGTCCCTAAGGAGATGTCATATGAGGCAATGGACTTAATTGATAAGTAAGTCTAATGTGAAGAAACATCACATTTTTTTTTCGAAAGCACGGGATATTTTTTAGTCTTTTTCATGATCGTTTGCTTGTCCATTTTCACAAAAGGATTAGCATCTTTGTTTATAATTTTTTCATGTATAATTTCCATTGTGAAATGCATATTGAACTATTTTCTCCTGTATTCTTGGAGGTTTGGGTTTTCACTGATGATTAAGGACACCTTTATCACATTGAAATTTTGTAAGGTTTTTTTTCCCATGTTAGTGCTCTGTTGTTCTGTGTTGGAATCTATAAGAGAAACCATAGTTGACCTCCAATGATAGAATGCCTAAAATCCTTCATATGGATTGTATGCATGAATTACATGATTGGGAAATTAATATTTCAATTAGGGTTGTCAAACATGCCATTTTTTTTATAGCCATTGTAAATCGTTTTAGAATGGCAATCCCATTGACAATACCATCCTTTAACACTGCCATGTTTTCTTTTTTGCCATGTTATGCCTATTCTATCAGGCCTTTGGATTTGTATGCTTCAAAGGTTATGGTTGTAAACACTTCTTAGCCATATTTCTGTGACATTCAAACTAATACTTAGTGCATTTTTTTGTTTTCCCATTATATATTGCTACAGTTTGGATATCAATACATTTGAAGCTTTAAAATCTCAGAAAATAGGAAATTAAAACTTACCATAGGGCCAATGCCTCACCCTCAATTTGATCAGGAACTTTAATATTAAAGATTAGGATAGAGTCAGCAACACTGATGTTTTTGAATCTTGATTTACCTTCTGGGTTAGACTTCCTTGCTGAGGATGTTTCCTTTTGCAGATAAGTCCAATATTATTTTAATTTCTATCCATCTACCTTAAAAAATGCAATGCTTAACTTGGTCTCTATCTCTATTTTGAGATTTGTAATACATGATTCCTATTCTATTTAAAAATTTTGTATATATTTTCCGGAATCATATGAGATTGATCAGAGATTATTGTCCATACATGGTTTATGTGGCTTTTCAGGACAATATGTTAGCCACATTTAGAGAAATTCCAATGGGTCCTGTGAAATTTGGTACATAAAAGTAAATCAATTAGAAGTGTTCAATACATATCCAATTGCCATCTAATTTAAATTATTGTTTTGAGACTTATACAAATTAATACCATCATAATGGATCAACTAGGAGCATTGAAGGAGTGGCCAATCACATTCTTACCAAAATCATTATTTGATGAGGCAAGCACCCCCCCTTTTTTGTTAGTTCAAACAATGGACCCAAAATAAGAATGACAATATTTTTTTGTCTTTCAGAACTTGTTGTTGTTTGGATCCCAAACGACATACTATACTATTCCTCAATTACTTTCAAATTTACTGCTTTGATTCATATACATCCATGTAACTTTTGTGTAGTGATTGCAGCCATGATACAATGTACAGTATATTGAAATGGAGAAGGTTGTATATGGCTTGGAACTGGTCTGTAATGGCTGCAGTAATCTTCAGTCTATTTTTGCAGACCTGTGGTTTCCTATTAATTAATCCAACCTTTAATGACAAGTTGATGCATTGTATACCAGTTAAATGCAGACAATTTGTTAAATAATTTTGTGATATTTGAAATTGGTGTTGCTATTTTGCAAAATCAGTACATAGTTGTATATGGTTGTGGTGGAAAATTAACATAATTGTAATTTCTTTTCCATTAGATGTCATATTCCATTTTTTTCAATTTACTTTGTTAGTTGTGATGCAACTTTCCAAACTAGGTTGTAGGGGCACCTTGTTTCTAACACTACTGTGGATTATGGATTCACATATTTATCAGTGTGTAATGTGGACACACCAAAAACACAGTTACATTTTGGCCTTGTCACTTTCTTTTCTACATATGAAAAGGTGGATTAAAACATCTTTACTTTTGCAAAAGAATTAACATTAGCATTAAAACCACTTTGAAAGGGCTTTTAGAAAGATAAAACCAAGCTAAATAACGACCTTGCTGATGTCTTAGGAATTTAGTAGACAATTTTGTAATGGATAGGATGTAGTGGACTTCATTTATTAAGCAGATTCCTTATCCATTGTAGTATTTAATGTTATTTATGTAGTAACTATTACTTTTGTACTTATTTGTACTTCAAACTATGTTCTAGTTATGGCACCTTACTCTTCCAGTAGAGTAGATGGTTGTGGTTGTTTGTAATATCCCAAAATGGATTGCTTAGCAAGGCATGCATGAAAAACACATTTTTCCGGAATGTATGCTACATGATTGCAAACCAACCCTTGGATCCCTTACATCTAACAATCTAAGACCTGAATCCAAGAGGAGATCAGAAACAAATCTTTCTAGGTGAGGTAAACAGGTCTCCCACACCTAGTACAATTGAAAAATTCCCAAGAATGGGACTGCAACAAGATTAAACAACACAGCTTAAAAAATAACGCAGTTCAGCAAGGTAGCAGCAGTAGGCCAATATGGAGGCCCAATAATGTCATATACATGAGTAAATCAGAATTATATTGAATCCCATGAGTCTTAGAACATAAAATAGAAGACTTATACAGAAAGAAACCGTCCAAAAGAGGTGTTGCAACACATATATTGACTGAAAAGGCTTGATAATGTTATTTTATTGAGTGTACTACAATAGTAGATTAAAAATCAGTCAGATCTATGATAGATCCATACACTATATTGTCTCTACTTTACATTCCCCTTGGGGATTTCAACAAATCATGAAGCACATGGAGTAGATCTGAGATTCTATGCAGCAGATCTGCACATCTATTCAGAATTTATGAAGTATATATAGGAGTATTTAGATCATATATGAATATGACATGGAATAGAACATAAATCCATGGATCACCATAGTGAAGGGCAGATCCCCAACACCAGAGATCACTCCTCAAACTTTCCCAAAACACCCTGCAACTTTCTTCTATGCAGATAACGCAGTACTGGAAGAGGGACTGCGCTGTAGGCTTGAAGAATAGTTTGGCTTGATGCCAAGATGTAGATATGAAGCTCCAATGATCCAGAACACTCTTTCCAATGGGATATAATCCTTTCCCATTGAAAAGGGGCACTAGATTGGCCTAGATCTGAGTAGATCTAGCCTCCACTTGCTGCAGCTTACAAAGACAACCAAACCCTCAACAGGATCTACATTTTAGTTGGAAGTAGAAGCTTGGCCTTAAGCCTGATAGTGGACAAGAAATACAAGTCTCTTCCAAGAGCTACTCAAGGAAAGATAAGGATTCCTAAACAGAAGATCCTTGTGCTAAACAAAAAAAGTCTCTGTTAAACAGCCAAGAGAATGAGAAATGTCTAAACAGACAAATTCTTCAGAAAAAATATGGTCATCAACAACCCTTCTCTTGTTTTCCTCCTCTTTCTTTTATAAGATTGAGATCTTGCAAAACCCTAAACCATCTCAGTGATTCAACTCCTTTCACATGTGTGGCCTCCATCTAAAACTGCGTTGTGCATCTAGGAGGTTCATTACATCTGGAAAACGCTGTTGATTTGGTCCTGTTGACCCAATCAAATCTCTCAATCCCTTTCACACATAAGGGTGTTTTATTAAGGCAGCCCAGATTTATCCTTGTTCACATGGGGCATTGATTTATTTTGGTATTTTAGGAGTTTTTATGTTCCTCCTTTATACATTTATTCATGAACAGAAAAGTAAAGAAAAATTTAATATTCCAATTAGCTTGAGGCTAATTGGGAATATTACAGTCCTCCCCTCCAAAATGTTGCTTTCTCTCAAGCAACTCACAAGGACCTTGCAAAATATCCAATGGAATTGTCTCCTCCCAAGAATACAAGTTTGCCTTTGGTGAATAACCCAAATGGCTGTCATCATGAAGAAGTGGGAGATACATAGAAAGAATCATGTGTTGTCCATTGGCCTTCTCAAGGCATGGGAGATGATGAAAAGTGGGTTCTTAAACCCTCATGAGGAAATTCAATCTCCATGCTATCATCCAAACAAAGTGAGCCATCCTTGGTAGCTCACATAGATAGTCACCAATCCCCTCCTTATGCAATGTATAGGGGTTGCATGGCTAGAAATGAGAGGTAATAATGTTCAACTTACACTGTCTCTCCCTCTATTTATGATAAATGTGGAGCTGTTGATCATGGGCTGCAATAATATAGCCCTCATGAAGCCAAAAGATACTTGGAACCTCATGATTCCCTTCATTGATTCTAGGGACTCTCCTTGCCCAATATTCCATGCATATAGTAAATAAAGTATCATAACCATATGTTCTCCAAAATAAACATGGACTAAGTTTCATATGATATATTGGATGGTGACAATAGTCCCTCCATTGAGACTAGCGTTGATCTTCTTCTTGCTGCCTCAAAACATAGTACAATAAGTGGCCACCCAACACCTTCTTGCTGCCATAAGTTTATCCAAAGCTTGAAAATAATAGAGGATAAGAGGTGTTAGTTGAATATGACTCAAGTAACACGTGTCTTTCCAAAACTCTTCCCATGTGAGAGACTTTTCCCAAAGACATAAGTCAATCATATGGCTTCTTACATAAGGAAACAAGAGACATAGTGTAGCAGCCATACAATGTTCCATCCTCTTATTGAAGTATGCATAAGTATGGGAAGTTTCATTCCCAATGGACACATCCAACCCATGTGTCATCCTTCCTATCATGCCCCCAATAAATATCAGGGCGTCATGATACAAACAAGCTCTCTTATGCCTCCTCATGTGAGAGTTACATTTTATCCCAAACCCAAGTACATACATGATCATGAGATACATTCCAAACAGAAATACATGTAAATACATGAGATACATCCCAACCAAAAGTAAATACATGGACATGAGATTTAAAATGTGATTTCAAAACTCTCTTATTGTCAACCAAAGCAACCATGCCGTCTTCCTATGCATCCTCCCATTGAAACACAAGGCATGAGACAAGAAAATATGAATCTTTGGGTAGTACCCACACTCACCCAAGAGCAACCAGTGCAGTGCATCTCCTTCCTGCCTTAGATATAGATGTGGTAAGTGGATTTCCCACCACTTACTTGCTTCCCATAACATATCTCCATGGCTGAAAGTGGGGGATATATTTGGTGCCTTAGGAAAGCACCCATCATGCTGCAAAATCTCCCTTTGTTCACCAAGGGAGTGGCCATATTCAGAAATAGTTTTGGCCCAAAGTTGGCCATGAATTTTATAAGGTACAACACTCCTCTTTGGATTCATGGGCTGCATATACATAGTAAAAGAATGCATACAATCAGAAAATAAAATATGATTTACATAAGTATGATTTTCACCAATAGTCCTCCTCAAACAAATGGAGTGGTGCATAGATCTATCCATTTCCTCAAAAAGAGAAAGAGAGGGTTGAATTAACCCTTTCATAGAGTTATGTTGCTGCTCCATCTCCATATGTTACATGCATCTTTGATAATTCTGATGTAAATCTTCTTCAAATCCTTCCCACATGAATCAATTCAAGATAATATGGTGTGTTCTAATGAAATCAGTGGGAGTAGAAAGCAATATCTCATAGGCTGCATATAGTAGTTTATCTTTGAGTCTTGATTCTTCAGTCAAATAGATATGATCATGAAATTAAATGACTCCATCAACCACTCTATACCTCCTATCTTCCATTTTCCCATCAAGAACCTTACATGTGAAGAGGTTCTTGGAATATTCCACCAAGAGTTGGGACTCCCAATATGGATCTAGGCCTCCCAACAATGACAACATTATAGAATTATGAAATGAAGTAGTTGTCACATCATTATTCTCCTCTTTGACATGCTCAATGCCAAAGTCACATGTTGGAGTATTGTAGCTCCATATTTGTTGCCTCTCTTGCAGCTAATCTTGCTCAAGACAAGATTGAAGTTCATGGAAGTAAACCTCCTTTTGAAAAGTCTCTTTCTTGCAAAACTTCCATAGTTTGGCCCATGCATACAAGAGTGTTGGTAACCTCTTGTCATCTTCAGAAATCTTCTTTGTATGTAGAGATATGATTTTCTGCCCCAAAAATATGGAGTGGCCTCTTGATACCATACTCATTTTATCATAGATATCTGAATCCTTATTTTCCAGCGAAAATAGATGAGTGGAAGATAGCAAAGTCAATTTCAGAAAATTTCTCAGCTCCCCTTGGAATCTAACAATAGATCTCAGCGTTGTGGTAGATTCCCACACATCTCCTTCCTTAGCCAAATATGTCCTTGTTTCAAGTAGTTGAGAGAACACTTTATTCTTCTTCCAATTAGGGGGTCTCCCTGGTGGAATGCCTCCATGTAAAGAGACATCAAGATCTGAAGTAGACTGTATGAATGAGTGGACCAATGTGTCCCTCCCTTTGCTACATAGTTTATTCTCCTTCTCATGAATAGAAACCCCTTGAAATAAAAAAGGGTGCATGCTCCTCATCATTGGATGCTGATCAATCCTTCCTCCTCTTCCTTGGAGAAAGGTGTCATTTCCCAATAATGCTGTAACATAATACTCCTTGGGAATCATTTGCAAAGATGCAAAATATCTTTCCCTTGAAACAATAACTTCATTTCCATCCCCATGTGGTGATGGGTATTCTTCTGAAGTGATAGCGTTGTTACTGCCCTCTTATTCTTTCTTCTCATCAATATTTGGAAACACCTCATTATCAATGAGAGACCTTAGATATTGGTCTTCCCTTGAAAGAGGAATCTCCATGACTTCCCTTTGATAAGAAATCTCTTCATGCAATGGGGATCTTGCCTTTGGCAAAGTATCACACAAGTTTTTATCCCCTTCAATAGAAATCTGAAGTGGAGTGGGCATAATAGATCTTTCCAACTCATGCAAGGGTTTTGCATGCTCATGCTCTGCTACCTCAATCAAAGATGTTTCAATTTGTTTCACATCAAATCTCTTCACTAATCTCCTAGTGAATCTTGCATAAGTAGATATATTTGCATTCTTCAATGAAAAGGATTCAAATAACCACCAAGCATAAGATTTACCTTTAAGATGCAACACTGCTGATCCAGGTGGATATTGGTGGTCACCCACCTATTCCACTTGGGGCTCCACCATTGTCTATTTCAGTTTTTCAGTTTCGGCACAGTTTACTATTTTTAGCAGTTTTTCGGGTCCTAAACTTCCGGAGCCGTTTTGAGGCCCTAAACGACGTTTTTTGGGAAAACAGAGAGCAACATGGGTCCATGGACCTATGTTGCTCATTCCAAATTTGTAGTCCTCGGATAGATATTTCTAACGAGGTATGGTACGCATCAAACGGAGATCGTATGCCAAAGTTATGCCCCTGGGAAGTTGAAACACCAATTTACCCAAACGGGGCCCATAGTTTTGGCGCTTCATCTCCTAGGGTTAGGGTTTTGGCTGTTTAGGATTTCTCATTGTTTCTAAATAATAAATAGGCCCTTGAGCCTCATTGTAACTCAGTTTAGAGGCCTGTAGCCGCCACATCTCTTCTCAGAGATAGCTACCAGCGCCCTAGCTAGTTTTATTTCCATTCTGTCTGTAAGCAAATTTCAGTTCTTTGATATTAATGAAATGAAGTGTTATTTCCGCTGCATCTCTGTATTTATGTTTATATGTTTATTTTGTTGCGTTCCTGCATAAATCTGGATCAGTGGTATCAGAGCAGTCTGCTTTTTCTCGATCCTTCTTTGCATGTCCCCAACGAGGTCGGGGTATAAGGAGCTAGGGCTCGATCTGGTGGAACCTTTGCAAGATTAGCCTCGCAAACCTCGACGGACGCCCATGGGGGACGAAAAGAAAGATGAGGGAGCAGGAGATCCTATTAAAATATTGCTCGAGGAGGCCCTCGAAAGACAAAGGAACGTGATGATGGATAACTTTGCTCAGATCCTTCAACGGCTACCCACCGGCGGCGCATCTGCATCCAACAGCCACTCTGGAGGCGCAACTCCTTTTAAGGTACAAGTAAATTTTGACATTCCCATATTTGAGGGTAAAATAGACGCAGATGCCGTAGATAGATGGTTGAATCTGTTAGAAGGATATTTCTCGGTTCATGACTTTTCAGACCGGGAGAAGATTATTTTTGCACTCCTCAAAGCTACCCCCCATGTTAAGGACTGGTGGGAAACCTACCGTGAGAACAAGGACCAGACAGAACCCTCTCTGTTCTCGGCCGTACCAACTTGGAATTCTTTCCGAGACGCCGTCAAGGAACAGTACTATCCCGTGGGGAGCTATGAGGACAAGTACATACAATGGACCACACTGCGACAACAAAGGGATCAAGATGTGCATGAGCCGACGAATCTGTTCCATACCCTGCGCACAAAGTTGGGTATCAAAGATTCAGAGAAACATTTGGTGCTAAAGTATCGCAGTTGTCTGCACAGATACATTCAGGAGGAAATGGAGTTCCTCGACATCTCCTCGCTTGGTACGGCATACCGGTATGCCGCCAAGATTGAGCAGAAATTCAAACAGAAGAAGCGAGACTTTGGATCTGCGAATCAAAAGCAAGGAAAAGGCGCTTCCAAACCGCAGAACAAAGGACAGAGCATGGCGGCTAAGGACAACCCGTCAAAGCCACAAGACAAGAACAACACCGTAAAGCCAAAGAAGGACACGGGAAAGTGGTGTGAGTTCCATAAGAGCTCCACTCACAACACAAGTGAGTGTCGGGCCAAGCAATCGCTAGTGGCCGAGATGAGGGCTTCTGAGTCAGATGCATGCTCCGACTCCGAATCAGAACCTGAAAAGGGGAATGAAAAAGGGAAACAGATTATTGATGCGCAGCCCAACGCCACTGTTGCCACTACAAAGGTCCAGAAGGAGGAACCGGAAGATCCAGAGGAGGAGGAACGTCTCTTCCACTCCCAGATGTGGGTAAAGGGCTCCCCGGTACAGTTCATCGTCGACAATGGGAGCCAAAAGAACCTCATTTCAGCAGACGCCGTGAAGCGGTTGGGCTTGCCGACCACAGCTCACCCACATCCATACACCATCGGTTGGCTTCACCAAGGACGAGATCTCCGCGTCAGCCGGCAGTGTCGCCTTCCCTATAGCATCAAGCCCTTCACGGATGAGGTATTATGTGACGTTGCTCCTATTGATGTTTCTGATGTATTATTAGGAAAACCATACTTGTGGAAGCGTCATGCTGTGTATGAGTCTCGGCCTCGTGTTGTTATTGTTACTTTGGGAAATAAGTTGTACAGGATACCAGAGGTACCACCTCCTGCTGCTATCTCTTTGGTTACTGCAAAACAATGCAGTAAGCTCATTTCCCAAACCAGGAAATTCGTTTTCCTGATGATCCGCCCCCAGGGCAAGAAGAATACTGTGGCCACAACCTCCAGACAGGGCTCCTCTGCACAACAACAACAAATGGATAAGGTTGTGGAGGAGTACGGGGACATATTCACCTCACCCACAGGGGTTCCTCTACACTGTCAGGTCAAGCACCCGATTGATCTGACCCCCGGTGCGCCGCTACCTAATGGACCGATCTATCGGCGCTCTGTTCTCGAGAATGATGAAATCAAGAGGCAGATTCAGGAGCTGTTGCAGAAAGGTCACATCAGACCAAGTTCATCGCCCTGTGGGAGCCCGATCGTGTTGGTACAGAAGAAGGATGGGACGTGGAGACTCTGTATTGACTATCGGGCACTGAACAAGATCACTATCCGTAATAGGTACCCAATCCCACGGATTGATGACCTTCTGGACCAACTCAAAGGTGCAAAATATTTCAGCAAGATTGACCTGAAGTCTGGGTATCACCAGGTACCAATTGAACCCTCCGATGTGTGGAAGACTGCCTTCAAAGCCAAGGAAGGCCTTTTCGAATGGCTGGTCATGCCTTTTGGGTTGACGAATTCTCCCGCCACCTTCATGAGGATGATGGATGACATCTTGTGGCCATTCACCAACTCATTTGTAGTGGTGTACTTGGATGATATTCTGATCTTCAGCCAGACTTGGGAAGAGCACCTTCACCACATCCGACAAGTCCTCCAAACACTGCGGCAACACAAGTTGTATGCCAATTTGGAGAAGTGCACTTTTGGCATGACCCAGGTTCAATATCTGGGATACATTATTGATGAAAGGGGGGTGCATGTGGATCCAGCCGAGATCCAAGTCATTTGGGATTGGCCAGCCCCAACCACTATAACAGAGCTTCGCAGCTTTCTGGGTCTTGCTAATTTCTATCGGAGGTTCGTGTTGGGATTCTCTCATATCACTTGGCCCTTGAGTCAAGTCACCAAGGGAGGAGGGAGAGCAAAATTTTTTTGGTCGGAACCTCAACAGAAGGCGTTCACAAAACTGAAAAACCGCCTCTGTTCTGCCCCAGTGCTCACTTTACCAGACTTGCAATAGTCATTTGAGATAGAGACAGATGCCTCTGACTATGCTATTGGGGCAGTTCTTACTCAACAGGGACATCCAGTGGCATTTCACAGTGAGACATTGTCTGACACAGTTCGCAAGTACCCCACATATGACAAAGAAATTTACTCCATTGTGCAAGCTTGTCGGCAATGGAAGCATTACATTTTGGGGAAGGAAACAATCATCCACATAGACCACAGACCCCTGCAGTTCATACAGACACAAGGGAAGTTGCAGAATGATCGCCATCAGAAGTGGTCTACATATCTGCAACAGTTTCATTTGAACATCAAGTATAAGAAGGGTAGCACCAATCATGTTGCAGATTGCCTCAGCCGACCACCGATCGTGGCGCTCACCACTGTACTCAACGCTTGTGGGCATGAGACTTCTGATTGGCCGCTTCTCTATGAGAGTGACCCAGAATTCGGCCAAACTTACAAGGCACTCCGGGGGGGTACGCAAGTTCCAAATTTTCACCTCCAAGATGCACTTTTATGTCACATGGGACACCTTTGTGTTCCTTCAAGCGAGCGTGCCAAGATGATATGGGAAGCACACTACAGTCGAGTCGTTGGGCATTTCGGGGTCGAGAAAACAATAGCAATCCTGCAGAAGTATTTCTATTGGCCGAACCTTCGAAAGGATGTCGAGAAGCACATCAGATCCTGCACTGCTTGTGCCATTTCCAAACCAACCATCAAGAAGAAAGGCCTATATACTTTTCTACCTACCCCTAGTCGGCCTTGGGAATCCATCTCCATGGATTACATGTCGGGCCTGCCTTCTACTAAGCAGGGAAATGACTGTGTTTTCGTGGTCGTCGACAGATTCTCGAAGATGGCCATTATGGCGGCCCGCAAGAAGAATATCACAGCAGAAGCCACTGCTAAACTCTTCTTTGAACGAGTGTGGGTGCACTTTGGGATCCCACAGTCTATCATATCAGATCGGGATAGCAGGTTCCTCAGCACATTTTGGTCTAGCCTCTGGTCGATGTTGGATACCAAGCTCACCAAGTCCACAGCTTTCCATCCCCAAACAGATGGCCAAACAGAGGTCGTCAACAGAATGATTGTACACATTTTGCGCATGTACAATTCAAAGCATCCACGCACATGGGACGAGAGCCTCCCTTATGTACAACATAGTTATAATCGGGCTCTCCACAGTTCAATCGGCCATAGCCCCTTTCAGGTGGGCTTGGGATTCCAGCCACTATGTCCCATCGACGTAGCCATGCCATTTGCAGCTGCTCAGGCCAATTCAGCTCATGTCCAGTCTGAAGTTGACAAAGCAAGTAGCTTCATCGAGCACATTCAACACATCCGCCAACAAGTTCATGATATATTGGACAGAGCCAATGCCAAGTACAAGCAACGCCATGATCAACACCGGGTGCCACACAACTTCCAGGTGGGCGACAAAGTATGGCTACATTTGCAGAAGGAGCGCCTCACTGGACCCCACCGCAAGCTTCGCCCGCTCCGATACGGGCCGTACACCATCACCAAGGCCGTAGGGAACAATGCATTCGAGCTCAGTATTCCACCATTCCTTGGTCTCTACCCAGTCTTCAATGTGGATCGCCTTCGTCCTTACTTCCCACCTCTACTGGACACCTCGGACATTGCAGAACAACTCACACCAACTGAGTTAAATCCAGACTGCATGGAACATGCCACCACAGATTGCATCATGGACATGCAAATCAAGAACACTCGCCAGCAGCAGATCCAACTATATCGGGTTGTCAAAGCTGGCCAACTCCTGCACCAAGGAAAGTGGTTCACCAGGGACCAAGTTCAGCAGAAATTTCCTCATCTCATGGAGGAACTTAACGCAATGGGGACCATTGCTTCCTAAGGGGGAGGAATGATCCAGGTGGATATTGGTGGTCACCTGCCTATTCCACTTGGGGCTCCACCATTGTCCATTTCAGTTTTTCAGTTTCGGCACAGTTTACTATTTTTAGCAGTTTTTCGGGTCCTAAACTTCCGGAGCCGTTTTGAGGCCCTAAACGACGTTTTTTGGGAAAACGGAGAGCAACATGGGTCCATGGACCGATGTTGCTCATTCCAAATTTGTATTCCTCGGATAGATCTTTCTAACGAGGTATGGTACGCGTCAAATGGAGATCGTATGCCAAAGTTACGCCCCTGGGAAGTTGAAACACCAATTTACCCAAACGGGGCCCATAGTTTTGGCGCTTCATCTCCTAGGTTTAGGGTTTTGGCTGTTTAGGATTTCCCATTGTTTCTAAATGATAAATAGGCCCTCGAGCCTCATTGTAACACAGTTCAGAGGCCTGTAGCCGCCACATCTCTTCTCAGAGATAGCTACCAGCGCCCTAGCTAGTTTTATTTCCATTCTGTCTGTAAGCAAATTTCAGTTCTTTGATATTAATGAAATGAAGTGTTATTTCCGCTACATCTCTGTATTTATGTTTATATGTTTATTCTGTTGCGTTCCTGCATAAATCCGGATCAACTGCTACTTTAAGGGCTTCGTTTTCTAAAACTTTATGTAGATCCAGATATGAGTCTAGCTGATCTATCCATTCCTTGACTGTGCAAGTGGAGGATCCATCAAAATTTTGCAGAAAGAATCTACCTCTTCTTCTCCTATTGTACTTGTTGGATCTCCTTTCCTCCTTGAGCTGGAAGAACTCTTGGAAGCTCAAGTACTCCTTGATTTTCCAAGATTTAGATTCATACTCCTGAAGATAATCACTCAAAGTATCCTCCTTTGGTGCATCTTCTTCCTCCATTTCTCTTGCAGTAAATCTGGGCATAGAATAACATTGTAGATCTGATTGTGTAGCTGAGTGATTGCACATATAAGATGAAGAGTTGGGGCTTCCTTCATGTAAATATCTTCTTGAGGGACCTTCATGTCTTGTCCTCTTCATTTCTTTGATTTCTCCTTTAAGCTCATACAAAGTTTGGAACAGAGTTTTTGAGAACTCTTTCCCTTTCATTCTCCCAGATAAAGGGGTTTTACCCTTTTCTTCTGTGTCTTCAATGTAATCATACTTCTTCTATCTTCTTCTTAGATTCCTCTTCTATCTGTCAGTAAGAGGCTCTCCTTTTGTGGAAGGCACATTGGCTTTTTAAGAAAGCACAGGTTGTGCCAAGATGATGCTCCGATACCACTGTAATATCCCAAAATGGACTGCTTAGCAAGGCATGCTTGAAAAATGCATTTTTCAGGAATGTATGCTACAGGATTGCAAACCAACCCTTGGATCCCTTAGATCTGAAAATCTAAGACCTGATTCCAAGAGGGGATTAGAAAAAAATCTTTCTAGGTCAGGTAAAAAGGTCTCCCACACATAGTACAACTGAAAAATGCCCAAGAATGGGACTGCAATAAGATTAAACAACACTACTTCAGAAATAACACAGTTCAGCAAGGTAGAAGTAGTAGGCCAATACAGAGGCTTAATAATGTCATATACATCAGCAAATCATAATTATATTGAAGCCCATGAGTCTTAGAACATAAAATAGAAGACTTATACAGAAAGAAACCCTCCAAAAGAGGTGCTGCAACACATATATTGACTGCAAAGGCTTGACAATGTTATTTTATTGAGTGTACCATAGTAGTAGATTACAAATTAGATCTAGAGAAAAGTAATGCATGAACAGTCAGATCTATGAAAGATACATACACTATATCGTCTCTACTTTACATTCCCCTTGGGGATTTCAGCAAATCATGAAGCACATGGAGTAGATCTGAGATTCTATGCAGCAGATCTACAGATCTATTCAAAATTTCTAAAGTTTATACAGGATTATTCATATCAGATCTGAATATGACATGGAATATAACATAAATCCATGGATCACCAGAGTGAAGGGAAGATCTCCAACACTAGATATCACTCCTCAAACTTTGCCAAAATGCCCTGCAACATTACTCTTTGTAGATAACGAAGTATTGGAAGAGGGACTGTGTTGTAGGCTTGAAGGAAATCTTGGTCTAATGCCAATATGTAGATTTGAAGCTCCAATGATCCATAAAACTCTTGCCAATGGGATAGAATCCTTTCCCATTGAAAAGGGGCACTAGATTGGTCTAGATTTGAGTAGATCTAGCCTCCACTTGCTGCAGCTTACAAAGATAACCAAACCCTCAACAGGATCTGTGTTGTAGTTGGAAGTAGAAGCTTGGCCTTAAGCCTGATAGTGGATAAGAAATACAAGTCTCTTCCAAGAGATACTCAAGGAAAGGGAAGGATTCCTAAAAAGGATATCATTGTGCTAAACAACACAATTCTCTGCCAAACAGCCAAGAGAATGAGAAATGTCTAAACAGACAAATTCTTCAGAAATAATATGGTCATCAACAACCCTTCTCATGTTGTCCTCCTCTTCCTTTTATAAGATTGAGATCTTGCAAAACCCTAAACCATCTCAATGATTTAGCTCCTTTCACATGTGTGGCCTCCATCTAAAACTGCATTGTGCATCTAAGAGGTTCATTTCATCTGGACAGCATTGTTGATTTGGTCCTGTTGACCCAGTCAAATGTCTCAATCCTTTTCACACATAAGGGTGTTTAATTAAGGCAGCCCATATTTAGCTTTGTTCACATGGGGCATTGATTTATTTTGTTGTTTTAGGAGTTTTTATGTTCCTCCTTTATACATTTATTCATGAACAGAAAAGTAAAGAAAAATTTAATATTCCAATTAGCTTGAGGCTAATTGGGAATATTACATTGTTTTCCATCTCTTTCTAGCACTTCTACATAGTAGGTAATGAGAGCACAAGGGCATATATGGATGAGATATAGAGGGTGCATGTGTGTTCCATCCAAAGTATTATTAAGGGTGCAGATCTATGGAAGGCATGCAGTCTGAATGCATGTGTGAATGCATCAGTACATCTCCGTCAGAGGCACATTCTTCCCCCATCTATCTTATGCAAGGAAGGTGCATTGGGATTAGGGCTTGATTCTTAGTGCATATGTCCAGATTCATTTTATGCTCTTCTTATCCAATAAAGGATAACTAGGGTGAGCCACTGTGGTGGTTCGAGAGTTTGATCTTTTGTGCTATAACATTTTAGTTTTAATGCTTTCATATTTAATGTAGAATCAATGATATGAGGTTTTGAGAGTTGAGATGTGTTTTTTTATATTATTAATAGTATGTATTTTTATGTTAACATACCCTATATTTATTTTGATTGGTGTATATGGTTTTAACTATATGGAATTTTAGATTAAATTCTTGATTTTAGAATCAACTTATTATTGTCTTATTTTTTACAGGTATCAAATTGTGTTTGGTGAAATTCTTCCAAGCATACATATATGGGTAGTAGGTCTTCTAATTGCTATAGGGAGTTGTCAAAAGGTTTCAAGGGTGGAATGATGAGATCCATGCTTAAGAAAAACATCACGGACCTATGATAGGTTGTCTCTAGGTTGATTTATTTTCTCTAGTAGTGTGACTACATTCAATCTTAGATATGAAGATAGATTCAAAGTTCCCTAAAACTTCAGTGTTGGAAGTGTTAATTACTATTTTTCTTGGAGCACAATGTGCACGTTTTCATGCCGATTGATCCCATGTAGTTGGAAAAATATAAAATGATGGCCAAGACAAAGCAATTCATCCTCGACTCCATGTAGAATAATTTTATTCCTTGATTGTTGGAAAGACCACGAGTAAGGAGATTTTTGATGTGATATTCATTTCATTGAGATGCATTCTACAAACCATGATAAGGGATATGTTGTCATGTAATAATACATTACAAAATAGTATTAACCAAAAAACGATATCGGCCATGACATGCCCTTGATCTTATAAAAAAGGTACCAAATTCTTACCGAAGATACCTCCGTAAGGGAAAAAGTAAATCAGAGATGATCATCAACTTTAGGAAGGAACCCAAATTTTGATTTTGGCATGATGCAAATAGTTGATAAATGAGAAAAAAATATCGACGACCTCCCAAGTGGATATGATAGGAAGCAAGACAACTAAGATAGTTGTCTTGCATCATAGACCGCTTGGGAGGTCGTACATCTTCCTTTCTCCTTTATCAACTACTGCTATCATGCCATAATCCAAATGTTAGTTCCTTATTAAAGTGGATGATCATCTTAGGGTTACTTCTACCCCCAAAAAAAATTCTAGGAGTCACGTCACAATTCCGATGGTTGTTTCTGTCGTACATCCAATGGCTATTTCCATCGCACTTTCAAGGGTTGCTTCCGTCGCTGGTATGGCCCAACCATACCAAAAATTTTATGCGATTTTTCAAAATAGAGACGACTATTGTGGCACTTCTAACGATTGTTTCCATCACTCGAAAACTAATAGAGCCATATGTGCGACGACATGTGTGATGACAATCCGTCGGTATTGCGACACCTTCTGGGAAGGCATCGATGTCATAATAACGACATCTCCACATGATGTCAGAATAATGACAACAAATAGTGTGATTGTAATATTGACTAAATGAATACATGTGTCATGTCTTGTTTCACTCTAGCGACAATTATTATAAGTGCCAAAATTGCGATGGGATAGGAAATGATGTTTTCCCCAACTTCAAAGTGTCGCTCTTGGGACACCTAAGTGTCACAATAACGACATTTTGGCCGTCAGAAATTGGGAAAAATATGCTAGTGGATGATTAATCGATGGCATGACCTCTGAAATGATGATGACCATGAATGGAGTGAAGGGAGCGGCATGTTAGACCTAGACATATTCAGTGAAGAAAATTAAATTTGAAAACTGGCTTGAAACATGAAATTTTGACCTAGGACCACTACTAATGAAAGAGTACATTTGATCAGTGAAAATTTGGACACTAACAATATGCAATTCATAGAAAGAAGAATTGTAAAGGTGAACATTTGAAGAAATATACACGAGTTATATGAAGAAAAATCGCGTACACACATGGGTATGAAGAAGAAAATGAATGTAAATTTGGACAACTATGATTATTTAATATCAAGGGTGTTTACCATGTTATTAGCCCATAATATTGAGCGAAGTAACAAATATTTGATTCTGTCAAAGTTTATCACCGAAACTCGTGTGGTTTTGACCTGTGGTATTGGCTAAGGCCTAAGCTATATAAGGAGGTGAAGATCAAAGTGATTGTGTGCGCATGAGTAAGGTTAATTGATGAATACTTCAATTTGAAGTATGTTTGCATGGTATGGGCTACAGATGAGTGGTTGATCTGAGATAAACATTCACCCAAGAATGTAATGATGGATC
This sequence comes from Pinus albicaulis, assembly GCA_034641835.2. Classification (NCBI taxonomy): domain Eukaryota; kingdom Viridiplantae; phylum Streptophyta; class Pinopsida; order Pinales; family Pinaceae; genus Pinus; species Pinus albicaulis. The sequence goes on from CM076582.1 coordinate 935,741,943, forward strand.
ATGATCATTAGACCTGAAATTAATATGCATTGTTTGATATGCTTATGGGTTGATTAGATCTGGTCTTTGATGTGTGTTTATTACTGTGTATGTTGTGATCTAGTATGTCTAAAATTTTGATGTGCAACACAGTTACAAGTTGAAAATTACAGATCTGTATGCAGGTTTGTCATATGTAAGGCGCCTACACACATGTATTCTCTTATGAGTAGTAGCATATATATTCTGCAGTATGTTGAGATTTTTATGTGGGTTTTATTCCTGAGAAGTGCGTATACATGCAGAAATGCTTTATGAAAATCACATATGAAATCTAGGTTTTATGATGAAGTATATGTATGACCAGTATAATTAGTCTTGATAAACTATGTTATATGTCAATGAAGTCTTCATGTTGATATGGGTTTGATAGTGATATCTTGAGTATTGATGATGCTACTAGCTATATGTGATTGAATAATAGAGACTATTTGTTTGATTCAATGATTGATGGAATGATTTGGTACAATGATGAGTTTTAGTTTTGATATATGGTATTGGGCTTAAGTGATGGTAGTTGGTCCAGTCTAAAAATTTGAAGAAAAGTGGCCTACAATTTTTCATGTGTTGAAGCAGGTGGATCCACTGTGAAAATTTATGAAACATGGTCCACGATGGTGCTAAGGGTTGGAACCTTTAGTGAGGAAGTCAAAGATTCCTGCCAATAGTAGCTAGTGATCATATTAGGGGGTTGGATCTCCCTTCCAGTGGGTGTTGGTAGATGATATCAGGGGTTTGGAGCTCCCTTCCATTGGGTGTTGGAGAAAAAGTGAAGGTCGTATCCTTCTACAGGTGGGTGCCTGCATACTAGTATGAGTCTACACCAATAAAATATTGTAAGAAGTTATCATAGTAATAAAATTGAAGAAAGAGACGATGGCAATGGTTTTTTTATCCCACATTGGGTTTCCACCTTAATTACTAGTGTTAATGTGTGTTTCTTATGTGTTATGCTTTATTATTTTCTTACTCCACATGTTTACTACTTATCAAATGTATGATGAATAATTGATGCATTGGTTTAAGTTAAACATAGGAGGAATTAGCTGAAATATAAGTTCATTGAATATACACTAGTTCTTTGCATAACAGTCGCGTACATATGCAGATTTAATTCAGTAAAATCGTGTACAGAAATAAGAGTAAGAAAACAAAAATTTAGGTGAGTTTTAAAATAATGATTCACAACCCCCCCCCCCCTTCTTAGTATTTTTCCCAATAATTGGTATCAGAGGAGGTTCTTCAGAAGAATTTTGGTCACTTGAAGGAGATCCATGAAGAAGATGGGAAAGAAGCAAAAGAAGAAGGCTAGTCAAATGAAGAAGACAACTTAGAGAACTTGTGCAACAATAGATGGAAGAAAATATTCTAATTCAGAATCACCTCGCTTTATATTGGTCATTAATGAAGAAGATAAAACATGTAATGATTTTTGTTCTACTTGTGATCCATTTCCCTATTTATGTAGTATTGAAGATAGTGAATATGACAGTGAATCAATTTAAGTTTCTCTTATGGGTAAAAGTGAAAGTAATGTAATGGCTCTAGAATAAGAAGTTAAGAGGCTCAAAGATAAAATTAGAGATCAAAAAAAGCTATGTGATGAAAGATATTGTAACTACAAAGAAGAAATTACTATATTGAATAATTAGTTGCAAGAAAGAAAAAAAATCGAGAAGATGTACAAAGAGAAGAAAGACCAATGTCAAAGGCTGGAGGATGAAGTAACATCACTAAGAAATAAGGATATTGAAGAAGAAATCATCTCTCTCGAATAAGATCTTGAATAATTAGATAAGAGAAATGAACTACTTTAAGCATTTAAAGAACAAGAAAATGGGTTGAAAGAAGAGATACTTAACTTAAAGAAGCAAGTGGAAGAAGGAAGAATGATTGAAGAAGAAAAAGAAAAGCAATACCAAAGAGTGAATGTTGAGGTAAATATTCTAAAAGGTAAATTGGAAGAAAAGGATAAAAATTTGAGATTTCACGATAGCACTAAGATTCTGGATGACATTCTTAACAGTCAGAGGCCTCCCGTCATTAAAATTGGTCTTGGTTTTCATGAAAGTGTTAAAGGAGAATCTAGTTTTCAAGCTAGTGAAAAGAATGAAAATGATAACAATGAAAAAAATGAAGTGGTCAATAATGATAAAACAAGGCAACAACCAAATATTATAAATCCTCAAAGGAGACAATTTTCTCCTAATTATTGAAGTGTCAATCGATTCTCTCCTATGATCAATAATATTTAATCCTTCATATGTCATAATTATGGACATGTTGCAGCGAAATGAAGAAGCAAATTGTTTCAACCTCAAGCAAATAGCCACTTCACATGGAGATAAAATCCTAGGAATAAAGGATGGTTTTATGGATATTTCTTCTCTTGTAAATAATTTGGGCGTAAAGTCACTGATTGCAGGTCAAGTATATAGAATAGAACCAGGATATGGGATAAGATTCAACACATAAATAGAAATTGCAATAAAATCCATATGAAGAAGGAACACTGGTCAAAAACACAGGAATGTTGACCCTACTGTAGTCAATTGTTTCTAAATATTACTTCTTAGTGACTGCATAAGTGATGTGAGGTACATGACTTCATAAGAGCATAATATTATTATCAGGTCCTTAGGATAATTAATGTATCATCTCAGGGGGAGAAATATGTTATCACCAGGCTGGAGTATGTTGGGTTGTTCAACTATCAACCCAGCACAACTACTTCAAACCACTTTGGACTGGAAGTTAGCCCTTCCAATCAGAGAGGGCCCTCTCAAAGAAAAACAATGGATTACTCAATATAAGATCTATATGAATATGGCTAAATATTTTTATGTTTTATGTGATTTTTTCAAGTGAAAGAATGTATGATGGCTACCATTTGGCATGGAGTCGGCTAGAAAAATTCAATTACTAGCAAATTGCATCCATGGAAGCTGAGGCAAATTGGCTTAAAACATAACTTTTACAGAAAAAACATAGCATATGAAGAAAATTGGAGCATAGAGTTATGAATTCCAAGTAATCATAATACTATGAATTTTATGACAATGTACAAATTGAAAAGACAAAAACACATAATCCAAGAAGATTCTCAGGTTTTGAAGACAACTGTTGTAAATTTTGTATTATCTTGATAAAGAAAAATTACATAATAGCCTCCTCATAACATTCATCAACCCTTTCAAACTGAAAAATTCCCTCATTTATAGAGTGAGGTCCCTTTACAACAGTCTACCCCCAGGCTACACTTCGATGCCTTGAACTAGAGACCTGGAATATTTTATGTTTGATTGTAATATTTCTAAATTGGCATACAGCTAATTGGAATATTAAAATCTAGTTTTTCTTTCTTGTTTGATGAATAAGTGGGTAGGGGGACCCATAAATATCTTTCTTAGGAACAAAACCACTTCTCATGTGAAAGTGGATCATCTTTTCAGCTTAATAAAGCCCCTTTAGGTGTGAAAAGGGGCTAAAGCATGTAGACTGGGTCAACCTTGACCAAATCAACAACACTGTCATGGAGGACTGGCATTCAATGAGGGATAACGCAGTTTTAGATGGAGACACATTGCATGGAAGTAGTGTCATTAATGGATGGGGCTTAGGTTTTGGAAGCTAATTTCTTATAAAAGGAAGATGATGGAAACCATATTGTTCATGTTATGATATGTTATTTTTTTGATTATATGATCTGTTTAGACATATAAGCTTTCTTCAGCTGTTTAGCTAAGATTGCAGTGTTGTTTAGCATCGGGTGTTTCTGATTGGAAATCACACCTCTTCCCTTGAGGTAGCCTCTTGGAAGAGTATTTTAATATCATTTCTACACATTCGGCATTCTGACCAGGATTTAGTCTTCAGCTACAGTGCAGTGTCTGTTCATATTTGTGTTGTGTTGCAGGGTGTTGCAGTGGAGGGTTGAGAAACCCACTTTCTGAGCTAGTTTTTCATGGGAGGAAGCATTCTTCTCATTGGGAGATCAGAAAAGGAGGTCCTTGATATTTCTTACACATATTGGCACTAGGCCAACCTATTCACATCATCTATAGTGCATATTTCTTCTTTGACAACGTTATTCTAGTGAGCACTTGCAGTGGGGGTTTCAGTGCTTGATTTGGAGGGTGAGATCTTCAGTGTTGGGATTAGCATTTCAATTGAAGGATATATTGGAGGATATATATTCATTTAGATATCATTTTCAGCCATTTCCATCCAGTTATTCAGTTGCAGCTGTTATTCAGTCCTAGGGTTTCATTTCGGCATTTTGTACTTTTGGGTATTTCTGAAAACCCTTCCCAGGTTCTCTTGGAAAAGTGTTTAGGAGCCTAGATCTTCACTCCATCATTGTTTGAGCTATATAACAACATATCTATATTCATTGTTTGAGCTATATAACAACATATCTATATTCATTGTTTGAGCTATATAACAACATATCTATATTGATATATCGTTATGTAGTATTTTATGCCCTAAAATTGCACTGTCTTAGCTCAAGCCATTTGTATAGAAGCTATTTTTCATGTGATTGCATATTTTCTTATTAGAGGCTTGTATGGTATTGCTTGAGTGATCTTATCCTCAAGATCTGGTGCCTATTATTTTCTCATATATTTAATAAGATGGCTATACATTTGTCTGACATATTGGTGTATTGATTTATTCCCTGCTAGTTTCCATGTTTATGTAATATATTGCTGCTTTCCCCATTTGGGAATATTACAGTCGTATCAGAGCATAATATTGGCTCATCCCGTGAAGACATTGCATCAATGTTATCAGAAGAAGAAGAAGCTTCTCATAGAAAAGAGAAGACTTACAAAATGGAAAAAGGCAAGTCTCCATTATTTTGATAAATGGAGGGAAAGAAGTTTTTAGAACTTCTTCTCCAAAGTATGCATGAGCTTAAAAGATAAATCAAGGGAATGAGGAGGGAAAGACATGAATATCCCTCAAGAAGATTTACACGTGAATAATTCTCCAGTTCTTCATATTATGGGTGTAAGAATTTAGCTACACAATCAGATATACCACGTGGTACCATGCCTACATTCTTGGAAAGAGAAGAAGAGGAAGGAGAAACACTAAATGAGGAGACTCTTGGTGACTATCTCCAAGAATATGAATCTCAGTCTAGAATATTCAAGGAGCATCTAAAATTCCAAGGATTTTTTCAACTCGAAGAAGAGAGAAGACCTAGTAACCACAATAGAAGAAGAGGGTGCATGCAACACACTTTGGGTAGATTCTTCCTACCTACTTTTTATGGGTCGCCCAAGAGCATAGCCAAGGCTTGGGTAAAGGAGCAAGACACATATTTCCAACTGCATCAAGTTTCAGAAGAGGAAGCCATTAGAGTAGTAGCGCTGCATCTAGAAGGTAAGGCTTATGCCTCGTGGTTATTTGAATCCTTCTCATTAAATAATGAAAATATATCTACTTATGCAAATTTCACTAGGAGGTTAGTGAAAAGGTTTGATCAAAATCATTCTGAAACTTCTTTGGGTGAGCTGGCCAAACCCAAGGAATCAAAAATTTTGAATGAGTTGGAAGGATCCACGAAACCAACTCCATTTCAAACATTGTTGAGGGGGTTAAATATTTGCAACATGCTTTTCCTAAGGCAAAAGACCCACTTCATCAAGAACTTTCTTCTCAAGAATAATACTTGAGGATTCCTCCTTCAAGAGGAGATCAAGACAAAGGATATATTAATGATGAGGAGAAAGAAGAGGAAGAGTTGGAAAGATCCTCCAGTGCTGTGACAGCAGGAGGAGATCTACTTATATTTGGAGATGGAGATGAAGCAATTTCTTCAACTAGAGGAGCTCTTATATCTTTGCAAGAAGTTCCAAAGGATCTTACATAGAAAGATCATGAACAACATGTGTCTATATTGATAGACAATGAGACAAAAAAATGAAGTGTGTTCCAACATTGAATCCAGTCTTGGGGACACACAATATGATAGATCATTCATTTGTTATCAAGAATTTTGACACCAATGAGATGTTGGGTGTACATGGGTTGATCACATCTGATGAAGACACCTTAGGCTGTGAGATCTTGCAGAAAGTAGGAGAAGATGAGAAGGAGGGCCAACACCAAATGATTGTGAGCATATACACCCATCCTTTTCAAGAGGTTTATGAACAGAAGTAGGAGGGTGATTTGCGCAGTGAGGGCGGGGACAAATTAGTCCACTCGCATATACAGCCTTCTCTAGGCTTTGATGTTTCATTACATGGAGGCATTCCACCAGGGAGGCCCCCTGATTAGAATAGGATTAAATATTTCTCTCAAGATGTTGCACCACTCATAGATCCAAGAGAAGTGGTAGCATTGGGAGATCATTGTACAATGCTGAGAGTCTTGGGTGGACTCAAGGAGAAGGGATACAATCTCCCAACATCATCATTACCTACTCTCATTTCAAATTCTGTCCTGAGAAAGGAGAAGAAAGGGGAGGATAGTAGCCTTCCAATATGTCACTTTGGCATGGGAGATGTCAAATAGGATGATAGATGCTTTCTATGACAGATGATCAGTGTTGTCACTTTGGAGGATAGATCCATACTGGAAATCCCAGCTATTGGTGGATTATTCTAAGGATCTTTTCACTTGTATGATACTTGATGACCAGCTACAAGAGAGGGGATATTCAATCAGAGATGAGGCCATATACTATCATGGTAGGATCTTCTTTTCTAGAGGTTCCAAGCTCAAGGAGAAGTTACTACAAGGAGCACATGAATATTTTCTCTTCAGCCACACTTATTCCATGAAGTCATACAACACTATCATGGAGGAGTTTACTTGGGAAGGCCTTGAAGAGGAGGTATATCAGCATTTGAGGACATGTATGGACCATGTGGAGATGGTAGAGACACATAAATCTATGCATTTTATGCCCTAAAATTGCGCTGTCTTAGCTCAAGGAATTTGTATAGCAGCGATTTTTCATGTGATTGCATATTTGCTTATTAGAGGCTTGTATGGTATTTCTTGAGTGATTTGATCCTCAAGATCTGGTGCCTATTATTTGCTGATATGTTTAATAGGATGGTTGTACATTTGTCTCACATATTGGTGTATTGATGTATTCCCTTCTAATTTCCCTGTTTATGTAATATATTGTTGCTTTCCCCATTTGGAAATATTACATTGATATATTTTGTATTCAAATAGGAATCTATGACCATTAAATAAATCCAACAAAAATCTATAAAACAATGCTTGTCATCTTTATCAAACCAAACTAATTGCTAATGTGTTGGCTATTTGATGCAATGGAGTTAAGAACTCATGAGCTTGATTTGAAATTATGAGTTGTATTGATGAGTTGGCATCAATTATTGACTTGATGAGTTGTTAGCCACATGGAGCTTGATTATTGAGTTTTAATTTTTAACAAGTGACATAATAATATACATGCTCTTATCCTCTGATTTATCCCCTTCGTCACTGCATTGAATGCCCCAAAATCATTAAAAACTCCTAACGCTGGAAAAAAAATAGAGTACATGCACTTTGGTAGCGAACTTCTGTAGCAAATGCCAAAATCAACCCTTTCAATAATATTTAACTTTTATTACTATTCCAGGGTCTTCCTTGAGGTTAATGAGTCAAAAACATGCCTTGAGTCTTCTTGTTTATGAAATTTTGGAAAAATTTTACCTTCATGGAAAGCTACAACACTTTCATAGAAAATTTTTGTCTTTAAGCCTGGGAGTTGCTACGAAAGTACCTAGTTTCCTGATATTTTTCACTTTCTTCGTTCTATCACCTCCAAAAAATTTATAGAAGCCGATACATGCCTATATAATAGCACAAGCCATAATATAGTAAAAAAAATGTCATCTTACCATATTTATGGAGCATCATCAGTAACAATAATGAATTTTAGTCTGCTCTTCACTGAACTCAGCTTGTACCATTTCCATTTGTGCTTCTAGGTCTTTGAATTGACCTTGCAGCCTTCTCCTCTCTGTCTGCAACCACTTGTTTATTTTGCATAGATGTTTCATCATTGTGTGTAGAGGAAATTTCCTCTTTAGCATATTTTCTTATCTATCTTCCACTTCATTGTAAAATTTCAGTTGCTTAGAAATGTCCTTCTTTAATTCCTCAAAAAGGAGTTTTGATTCTATTACCTCATTTCAAGCATCTCTTAGTTGTTCTTGCAACATCTCCACTTCACCTTTCTCTTGAACATGCTCTTTACCTTTACTCTTTTTCATAGGTTCCAATTGGGTTGGAGGTAATTTTGGTATATCCCTTTCTGATGATAGCTTCTTCATAAATGGTTGCTCAAGCATCTTTCCCTTTGACTGTTTTGATCTTGTGAATGGCTTTCTAGGCTTCAAGATAAAACCTGAATCATCTTGAGAAAAGTCTAATTTCTTGGCTCTTTTTTTTTTCTTTTGACTCTCTGTCTCTTTGATTTCAACAAGATTTACAATGGGGCTTTCTTCAATTTCAATAGCCTCTAATATATCTTCTAACTTGCCTCTTCCCTCAGTTTTAATTCTAGTAATCCTCCTGTGTGTCCTTGTATATGTTTTTATTTGACTGCTTGTAGAATTCTTCTCTGGAACCAAAGTCTTCTGCACTTGTTCAACCTTCATCTCCATAGGATCTGCCATAGGCTACATCTATGCCTCATGGTCAACTACAGATTTTGCTTCATATTGGTTGTCTTTCCCTAAATTAATGGATTTGGATCTTGGTGGCTTCTTAGGAGTGACAACACCAGCTTCATGGCCACATAAAAACATAAATGTAGGCCAACCTCTATTTAATTTATTTAATCCTAAAATTACCGACAACTTGATAAGAGCATGGTGAAAGGTTGAGGCATCATTGGTTTCAGGTTTGGCCTGAACCTTATCTGCCATTTTACCTAAGCTCCTAAACAAATAAAAATACATATCCAAGGGTTGCTTACTTGTAAAGTGTGGCAATAATTTGAAGTGTTATTGATATACCATATAGAATCTACCCTCATAGGTGAAATATTTCTGAACCGCCATCATAAACATGGAAAAATACTCCTTAAGGCATGTTCTAGGGATGCCTAAGCCATATCAATGCCCTTATGTTATTTCTTAAAAAAATAATCACAATTCTGCAATTTAAAATTCGTTACCTTGAACCATGAATCTCCTGATCTTGGGATATCAGTGGCTTGCACAATTTTTTCAAGATACAAAATAAAATTTAACATGCCTATGTTTAACCCTGTGCCTGTAAAATTGATGGTAAAATCCTCTGAGGCTTGTCCATGATATCCCTACAATTTTTGACAGAATCAGAGGCAACCCACACTAGAAAATGCTTGGGAGAAGGTGGGGTCTTCTTCAAGCAGCCTCATTTCCATGGGCTCATACCTAACAACAGATCTTCCTTTGTATTTATTCTTTTGTGATGCCATGGATCCAAGATGTATTGAACAACCCCTTCCTTAACACCTGAAAAAACTTTTTATAGACAACACACTAACTTTGACACTAATATAGTCTACCTAGGGACAACAATATATACTCCAATATTAACAGACTGATACTAAGACAACTAAAGCAGCTCATAAGGATGAGATAAGAGCATATTTGAGACAAGAAATCAGAATGAAAAATGTGAAAAGGGAATATGATGACCAAGCATCATGCATTTCACAAATGATGGAAAATGACAATAGGGATAAATCATGAGCCAATATTCTCTTACAACCTCTGACCAAACCCTTTTTGACACTTTATACACTTTTCCCTACCGTTAGCAGAAAAACTAAATTTCATAGAGAATCTCGTGTTCGGGAAGGTAGATTTGCTACGGAAGTTTTAGGAACTTTCATAGCAAATCCTGACATGTTTGAACTAGAGTTGTTGCAGAAGTGTTTAAAAGTTTCAAACTCACAATGATGACCAGATCAACTCGTGGACAATTAAATTTTGGATTTTCTCTTTATGATGACACATATAAATACTGATAGTGACATTTCAAAATCACTAAAGGACCTTTATACATGTGATTTTTTTTTTAAATCAAAGAGTTAAAAATCCTATTTAACCCTAACTAACTTTACTTAACTGACTCGTGACTAAAAAAAACCTAATGGTTATCTTGGATAACACAATATATGATGGTTCCCATGGTTGTTTTGATAATTCTAGTTTCTTATATTTTTTACAGTGCATCTAATGTGATAACAGAAGACATGTACAAATTGTACAACCTCAGGAGGAGTTGAAGTTGTGAAGTTTCAATGTTTCACTTTTTGTATGTGAATCCTATAAAATACAGTACATGAGTTCCTATACAGACAGTCATGTATGTTTTTCTCTGATAGAGAATCAGTGGGACAAACTCAAGAAAAGACTCTGATATGCTTCAGACAATTAGTATTTGTCTTTCTTGTTCATATGCTAATTGTTACAATATTTTGATGTTACTTATAAGATGTAGCACATGTTTAGGGGGAGAATTAACCATGTTGCTAATGATGCCATCTTCGTTATATAAGATAAAGGAATCTAAACTTGATTGAATAGAATAGATTGGAGAGTTGTTTGGTTTGTCTATGTTTCTCACCATGTGCTTCATGTGAGATTCCCTGTATAGTCTTCTGTTTTGGTTAAAAACAGGGATATTGGCATAAGACATGTCCATTTGAAGGCTTCCCTGAAGTTTGGCTCCCCAAGATCTTGATAAGAGCATGCCATATTTAGGGGGAATGTTAGCTACAACTATATCCATAACTAGATTTTTAGCAGGGATCTGAGCTAGATTAACACAAAAATCTTTGATTAGACCCAAACATTTGACTCGACTTGAGTCAAAAGAATACAAATCTTTGTATGGTTTATTAATCTCTAAGCCTAAGCTCTCCATTACCACCTTGGGCATTAGATTGTGTGAAGCTCCTGAGTCTAACATGGCATTGTGTAGAATTTTCTCGTGTATGTTCAAGCTAACATAGAAGGGAGGGACGGCCCCTTCTTGATATTCTCCTTCAACTTCTGGACCAAACAAAAACTCAGGTTTGTCATCTGTCAAGTTTAAAGTGTCTGTATCACTTCCTAAGTTCAAAGCTTTCAAAACTTGTTTTTTGTACACCTCTTGGGTTACTAGTTCAGCTAGGGGGATGGTGATTTTTATTTTGGAAATCTCTCCCTCAAGGCTGAAAGGAATAATTGACTTGTTTGTATTTACATCTTCTTTTTCAGTTGAATTCTTTTTAGTAACTTTGATTTGCTGAACCTTATTTGGACTGGTAATTGGGACCGTTTTGTTAGGACCACTAGCTGAAGTGCTAGGGGTAAATTTTTCAACATTTGGCTGAATATTTTTGTCTTTGTTTGAATCTGGTTTTTTAGTCGAAATGTTGGTTTTCTCTACTGTCTTTTTGGGCTAGTTTTCTGCATTTTTCTTGACAGTAGTGCTAGTGTTCTTATATTTTGAATTATCTATGTTTCCCTTGCTCCTAAGATCATATTGTTTGTGTATCTCCATGATTGCATTTTCAAAACCTAATCTATAGTCATCAGAATCTTCATAGGTGTTTGTATTTAGATCAGAAGAGAAAAAATCTTGTTCTTCCTCAGTGAGGAAAACATCATCCCCACTATTTGATTCAATCAAGTTTACATGGGATTCTTCCAACCTTTCCAACTCCCTATCTTCCTCATATTGATCTACATAGTTTTGTTGGAAGGGAGGTCTAATCTATTGGTCATTCTCGTTATGTTTGTCTTGATTGTTTTCTCTTCTATAATTCTGATTTCTATTTCGAGGAGTAGTTTGATTTTGATTTTCTTGTGCTCTCTTAATTATGCTCATCTCTTTCATCATTTCTTCTAACATTCTCTCCATTTTTGAGCTTGAGGTAGAAGGAGTGGACTCTTCTTTAAAAGATACTCTCTTCTCATTTTTCATTCTTGCTCTCTTCTCCATTAAGTTGAATTCCACAGAAAGAGTGCCATTTTGCATATCTTCAAGAGTTGCAAAATCTCTTTCTCTCAGCTGATAGGCCATCTCAGGGTCAAACCTTTCAGGAAACTTGTTTAACGCTGAGCCTTGTGGAGGTTTTAGTTCTGGGGAAAGCGCATTGTACAAACTATTGAATCTAGTGCAGTAAGCTTGCACACTTTCCCCAGTGTTTCTATGGAGGTTCTTGTAATCAGAAAGGACTTGGAGCAGATTCTTCTTTACTTCCCATTTGTTTAAGAAATTTTGATGGAAGCCTTGGAGATCATTAATACTATGGGGGGCTAAACCTTTAAACCATTTTCTTACTTCTCCCCCTAAGCTCTGAGAAAATAACCTAAGCTTGACAGAATCATCATCAATTTCATTTCTGTCAAAGTAGTCATTCATTTTATCTACATGTTGTGATGCGGTTGTAGCATTGTTAGCATCATATAATGGAATTTTGTACTGATAGTCCTATGGAAGATTAACTAATGGTACAGGAAGGACTAGGTGAGCATACCATGCTGCCATGATAGGTGGTGGGGGTGGATTTACAAGGAGCGGATTTATAATAGGAAAAGTGGGCTGAGGTGTAGTGGTTTGAACAGTGGACGAAGGGTGAGCAGAAGTGGATGGACCAAAAATAGATTTCTGAGTTGATCTTGGATGAGAGACACCTAAGTTGTGAAGGAAATGTAAGTCAGGAGGTGTTGTTTCTCTATTACCAGGATGCTCACTTGTTTCAGGGGATGAATGTGAAAATTCAGAGTCTAGCTGAGTTATATCATCAAATGACCTAGTTCTAAATGGATTTACTAAGTCAGGTTGTGATTGTTTTAGAGCTGCAAGATTTTCGGGAACTGAATTAGCTCTCAAGGGTGATCTGAAAACAGTTGATAATTTAATCCTAGGAGACTTCCAAAGGATGCTTTTTGGGTCATCAACTATCTCAGGTGGATCTGGGTCAGGATGGGCTCTAGTCTGAATCTTTTTAGGAGCCACTATGCTATGTTTTTCAGAGTTGGTTAGAAAGAGAGTTTGACCAAATATGACAATCTTCAAGAGGCTAACTGATCTTTTCAGAAGAAGGAAAATTTTAATCTTAAAGCCTTCTAGCTTAGCTTATTATGATGCTATTAAGACTTGGGGTCTTCCCAGTGGAGTCTTAAGGTATTTTTTTAGGATTGTGGAGTCGCCAGGTGGAATTTTTAAGCTCCCTTGTAGTAAAAGTTTTATAGTCCACCACCAGGTTTATTATGAAGCCAAACTAAAATGTTTTTGGGTTTTCTAAGTTATTTTGGTTTTATAGGTTATGAGAGTATCCTAAATCTGACTTAACACTTAGCTAGGGTGTCAAAACACATAGAGTTTACTCTTATGGCTTGGTAACCGAAACCTTCAAGGTTTGATAAGGCTTTATAAGAATCCTAAGGGTTACTTAGTTTTTCACTGATTCAAAAGGTCCTATCATGATTACCATTGCTTGGTAGTGCTTGAAGAAGGTTACTTATGTTATACTTAGACAGTGAGTGTTTTGTTTTGCAGATTTTACTCAAGGTCCCAGCGTGATCTCCATTATGTTGGTGGCGATGAGGTGGCGGATAATCACTTGATAGTATTTGAAAATAAGGAATTTCTGGAGTCTTAAGGAGTACTTAGATTGTTACTGACTCAGAACGTCCCATCGTGATCGCCATTATGTTGGTGTCCCATGTTTTGATAGTTTGGAAAATCAAAAGACAAGGAAACATCAGAACCAATATTTAGAGTTACAGGATCTAGTCCTCCTATTCTCAGAGAGGGATCTCTCAAATGTTTGTTTGCATAATTTTATCTTGTGTGCTTATAATATTGATTTTATACTAGTTATTAAGTGCAGGTGTTGTTTGTTTATTTGGTTGGATTGAATTGATACAACAGAACATGAAAGGACTAGGAAAGATACACAAAATGGAGAAACATCTGGTTCATTGGGCAATGGAGTCAAGAAAAGGTCATAGAAAACTCATCAAAGGATATGGGATATCAAAGGGAAAATCTAACTTGGCCACAGCATCCTTTTGTTTTTGGAATGGGATGAACATTAATGATTTGGAAAGAGAAATTGAATTCTCAACAAAGGGAACCTGAAAACATAATTTAAACAATAAAGAGATATTTGATAGACAGGGCTAACCATAAATTCTAAAAACATTCTTTAAGAAAATAATGGCTTCAAGACAACTTTCAAAATGAAATCTAAGATTCGGGGAACACCCTATTTCCTCAAAGATTTTATTCTAAAGGACTGAGAAAACATAAAATATTTACTGATAATTACATTCTTAGAAAAGGGAACACCTAAAAACATCTATGATCATAATTATAATGACCTTTAAGCCAATTGTTTAAGTGAGGAAAAAGGGCAAGATCAAAACAGACCTCTCTGATTCACTGTAAGCAAACAACTTCAAAGGGAGACTTCAATAACAGTTTTTAAGTGGCAGCAGACAAGTAGGGAGAACCATAAATCATGCTGAAACCAACTATTCAAACTATCAAGGAAATAAACAAGCATGAAGACTAAAGAGAAAGTTTAAAGCCTCTAAAATACTTCAGCAGAAGAAAACATAAAACAGCGAAGGATGAACAGATCTAAGGTGCTTCCAGGAGTCATTTCTTAGCCTAATACTTTCTATCCTACTGTAGTAAGAAATTTTGGAACATAATGAAAATAGGGGAAAACATAAAACAGTTCAGAATACTTCACCAACAGCCAAGCTCATGGATCCAATGATAGAGCCTTCTCAAGAAAACGCATGCAACAACATCATCAAGATATCCAAGACTTCAATTTGTTCTTCAACTTCAACAGACTATGTATTTACTTGAAAGAGTTTCAGTATTACAACTTGTGATCAAACAATAACTAACCCCTCACTCATCTTCTTGAGAAGTATATATAGAAGAATGAGGAGATGAGATCCTGATAAAAATATCTCCAATTACAATTAATACAGACTTTAAATGGCTTCTCAGCCCTTGGGGGCTCAATGAATAAGCTTACAATAGGTGTCTTCTGTATTAAATGATTCACATAAAGATTTAAGCTCGGTGGGAGCTTAATTTGACCTTTGAGGCTCTGTGTCATGTTAGATTAACTCTGTAGATATTTTGTCATTAATTTTGTTTGCAGATTTACCCTTTAACTGTGTTGTGAAGCAGATATTTGATTTCATGCAATAATTTTGGCCTGCATTTGATTTCTTTGAGGCACATGTGTCCTTCGTGGTAGCTGAGAAGAATTGATTCGCTTTAACTAAGGCGGTGGAGCTTTCTGTCAGATAAAACACTCTAATTTTTCCTTAAAACTGTGTTTAAATCTAGGGATTAGGCTTTTGATAGGCATCTTAGATATAATCCCCACAAATCCGTCTTTTAATCCTCTGTTCTGGTGCATTCTGGTCTTCTATATTGATACTCTTGATTTGTGATTGAATTGCTGTGTCTTTCAAATGTGTAGGACTGAAACAGGAATTGAATGGCATCAATGCCTTACGAAACACTGATGAAACGTGAATTTAACACCTGTGAATGATTTCCTTTGACGAATTGAAGGTGGGAGGGTCGCCACCCTCAGCTTGCGAATTTTCTTCAGAATGGCAGAAAACCATTTAAACCCTGCAAAAATACAAACAAATATTACAAAATCTTGCATATATAGGTTAACTGCTTCAAAGGACGTGTGGAGGGAGCGTGGTCGTTGGATGGCATCATCCAACGGTCAGAATTTATCAGGAAAGATCGTAGAACGAGCGGAAAAAAGACTAAATCTGAGCCGTCGATCGTGCAGAGATTGATGGTTGGGAGTGGAGGTTGAAAGTCAAACAGAGGAAATCTGGGCGATGAAACGTGGACCGTCGATCTGCAGATTAGATCGACGGCGGAGGTTGATCGAATGTCGCGTCATAGCCGGATTAAATGTTGTGCATCTTGAGCGAGCGATCACCGTTGGATGGCTCGCCCAAAATCGGACGGCGCACGGCAATATCACTGGGCGTCCACGTACGAACGATAATGCGCGATGAGCAAGCGGTTTTGAAAAAGTAAAGGGGATGCGTGTCACGCGATGTATGGAATCGCTGGCGATCGGGGAAAAACCGCCTTTGCCCAAAGGCGGTGTGATGAAAACCGCGCGGTTTTGGCAATCGACTAGTGGAATGTGGGGACCACCAGGAGACGGACTCCACACCGTCCGATCTGCAGATCAGATCGACGGTGCGGAACAAATTAAATTTGAACTGGCTGGGATTTATAATATAATAATAAAACCGACGAATTTTCAATATAAACCAAGGTTTTAAACTATAGCCGAGAAATATTAATACAAAACATGGCTTGGCGCCCGATTGCGGGGCCGCGGGCGCATGGGAAAAGATGTGACCGACGGTTGATGGAAAAAGGGGTCTAAAACTAAGCCCAAGGGGCTTAAGTCCAAAATGTGGGTTTTTATAGTTTTTCAATGATTTTCAAAGGGAAATTGAGGGTTCCGATAAGGCTTAAAAGTGGGTTTTAAACCTTATAAAAGTGGATTTTGATGAAGGAAAAATGGGAAAAACATGAAAATGAGGGGTTTTCATGGGAATAGAGGGATAGGAAATGAGGTTAGCTTTTGGAAAAGGGGAAAAGGGAAATGATGCTTGCAGCAGTATTCTGGCTTGGAAATCAACAAGATTTCTGAGTTCTGAAGGGAAACAATAGTGACGATTATCCAAAGGATATGATATTATCAAAAGACTTAAAGCATCAGAAATTTTAGTAACAAAATTGTTTGTTGAAGGCTATCCAACATTATTTAGCCACCACCTGATATGATAGAATTTATGGGTGGCTAACAGTGGCTCCACTTGGGGATGGTGCCTTTTTGAAGGCATCAATAATTTTAGACTTTCTTTCTCTGGGAGGCTGATCAGTTTCCTCCTCCATTGGGTTGCCTTCCTTTCTGTGGATGATCTTCTTTTGCTCTGAAACATATTAGCAGTCATAAAAAACAATGGTTCTTTCATCAACAAGCTTTCTACCTACCCAATTCTACTGATCTAACATTTTCTCTTCATTAGAGTGCACTTGGATTGGAAAACTCTTTTCACAACATTTTATTCTTTTGAAAGCATAAAACTAATCTAATTCTACTCCTTATTTCTCCCTGAACTCAGATTAAACAGTTGAATTCAGATGCTTCTCTACTTATTCTACCATCTGTTGGGATTAAACTGTCCAACAGATTTTTATTTTCTAATTTCTAAAACAAAAATTTAAAAACAGTCAAGTCAAGATTAAATTGTTCGACTTGCTGTGATCTATGGCATAAAAACAAGTTGCACATAGACATTTATTTTACAGAAAATTAAATCAAAAGGGAAAGCTTGAGATCTGAAATTTGAAAACATTTCCTTCCTCCTTTCTACAACTCTGTTTTGATCTTTGTTTTGAGCTATCTTTTCTTTTCTTCTGGTTTAGGTTTTAATCTGATTAGAACCAGATTTTACATCTTTTGACTCAGAATTTGAAACAGATTTGAGTCATTTTCTCTTTGAAACTTTTAGGTTCAGATTTTGAGCATGTTCAAACCTTTAATTTCTATCCTAAACTATCTATTGATAAGCCAAGTTTAAACAGTTTGGAAAATCGAATTCACCATCCTATCAGCAGAAAATTTAAAGCTAATTAGTCAAGATTAAACTGTTTGACTAACTAGAAGTGTGTTACTCAGGAGTGGCATTTAAGCTTGCACACTTTAAGAATTTGTTTCTCTTTTTTGGTATGGGGCTGTATACCTTTCTTGTTTTGAAAATCTGCCCTCTTTTCTTTCTTTCTTTGTTTTTGTATTTTTGATTTTTTAAACTTTGAATGTAATGGTTAGACTATGATATTTACAATGAAAAATAAAATGCTTTGAAACTTAAGATTCTTGGCAGAAGTAATGCTTGAGCATCCTGCCATTGACAGGACCTCCATATAGGTCTTCTCCATTCAATTCTTTCAAGAAAAATGCATTGTGACCCCTCTCAGCATGAATAATATAGGGCCCTTTCCACAAGTTCTCAAATTTGCCATGTTTTCCCTTCTCTTCTCTTCTTGAATCCCATTTGAGAACAACATTTCCAATTTGGAAATTGTTTGCCTTAGTCCTCCTATCAAATAGCTTCTTCATTTTTTCTTGGACTAACTGTGTTCTTTCATAGACTTCCCCTCTGGTCTGCTGTAAATGGATTGTTTGGTTGATTCTTCTCTGCATATCATTTTCTTCAATCTGCACTTCTTGAAGGAGTTTCGTGACTAGAACTCCCAACGAGGTAGGAAAAACTGCATCCATGCCATAAACTAACTGATAGGGGGACATATTTATTGATTTTTTTGTAGTTAATCTATCATCCCATAAGGCATGAACCAACTTACTGTGCCATGATTTCTAATTTTGTTCCAACAGCTGTTTAATGATATTGATGAGGCTCTTGTTGGAAGATTCAACTAATCCATTTCCTTGGGGATAGTAAGAAGTGGAATGGCCCAAGGTTATGTGGTATTTTTAGCAGAAATCAACCATCTTCTTAGATTTAAAAGAAACAGCATTGTCTATTATGATTTTGCTGGGACAACCAAATCTGGATAGGATACTTGTTTCAAGGAACTTGATAATGACAGAGTCATTAGCATTTCTGGAGGGTATAGCCTCTATCCACTTGGTAAAGAAGTCAGTGGCTGTGAGGATCCACTTATGCTGAGCTGAGGAGGATGGATGAATTTTCCCAATTTAGTCCAGCCCCCATTGTTGAAAAGGTGCCTCAACTCTGATAGGATGTAAAGGTAAGGGAAGGAGTTTTCTTTTGCCATCAAAGATTTGACACTTATGGCAAGACATGACCAACTTTTGAGTGTCTGGGAAAAGGGTAGGCCAATAGTACCTAGATCTAAGAATTTTGTTGGCTGTGGCCTTCCAGTAGAGGTGACCTCCACATTCTCCATCATGCAATTCATGCATGATTTCCCTGCATCATCTTCAAGTAAACATTTAAGAAAAATTCCAACAGCATTTTTCCAATACAATACTCCATCCAAGATACAAAAACTCAAAGCCTTTTGTTTCAAGAATATAGCTTTAGTTTTAGACAAAGAAGGAGGGGTATTTAAATATAAAAGCACATAAATAATGTCAGCATACCAAGGAGAATTTAGAAATGTTTCTTCAATAATAGGAGCATCAGATTCTTCTATTTCTTCCAACACATCTACCATATTGATGTCTAGTGCTTGGAAGTTAGACTCAGCCATAAGTTTTGCTAATCCTTGCCCTTTAACTAGTTTGGTGGGCCTAATTTTTAAGTCATATTCAAGAATAGTTGCAATCCATTTTCCCCTTTTACCATCGGGGTCTTGACTTAGAATGTCCTTGACAACAGTATGTGGAACAAAAGAAATTATGTGAGAGTGTAAAATATAGACCCTAAAGTCTTTTAATGCTTTCACTAATGTTAAGGCTTTCTTCTCCATCATGTTATATTTGAGAGGAGCATCTCTCAAGGCCCTACTAAAGAAATATATTGGTTGTTCTTGCCCCAAATCATTCTTTTGAAGTAAAACTGCAGCTATTGTATGTTCAGATGCAAAGGAAAAGATATAGAAATCTTTGGTAAAATCTGGACTAATCAGGACTGGTGCTTGAGTAAGAGCTTGTTTGACCAGTTCGAATGATTGTTTAGTTGGTAAAGTCCATTTTACACCGACATCTTTCTTATGCATGTTTGTAATGTTTTTTAATAGCTCAACAAGATTAGGAATAAACCTTCTTAGGAAATTAATCTTTCCGATGAAAGATTGCAATTTTTTGAGGCTCCTTGGATGGCTGATCTGCAATATGCCATCTATCCTTGTAGGGTCTATTTTGATTCCCTCTTACGAAATTATGTGGCCAAGAATTTTACCTTCTTGGAGACAAAAGAGTGTTTTCTTGGGATTCAATGACAAGCCAAATTTCCTACACTTCTCAAAAAAATTTCTTAGGTGAATCAAATGTTCTTCATCAGTTTTTGAGAAAACAGTTATGTCATCAAGGTAAATGATTATAAAATAGCCAATGTCTTCAGAAAAGGCTATGTCCATGGCCCTTTTTAAGGTGGCCCCTGCATTCATTAATCCGAAAGGCATTTTGACGTACATAAAGGTGCCCCAAGGTGTGGTAAAAATAGTTTTGATTTGATCACTTGGGAGCACTAACACCTGGTTGTAACCTGAGAACCCATCTAAGAGTGATATCCTTTTTGACCCAACTACTCTCTGAAGTATATGATCCATCTTGGGCAATGGGTATTTTTCCTTTAGGGATGCTCTATTTAAGTTTCTAAAGTCGATACAAAGTCTGATCTCCTGTATTTTTCCTAACAGAAACTAAGTTTGATACCCATTCTGAAAATCTAATAGGTACTATAATGCCAGCATCATGCATATTTTCAATTTCAGCTCTAACTAAAGGTAATAAAAGTGGGTTTATTCTCCTCAGTTTTTGTTTGAAGGGCTTTTGATTTTCCTTCAAGGGAATCTTGTGCTGAATGATGTTGGTATCGTAAGACTTCAGATCTATGTATGCCCAGGCAAAAACATATTTAAACTCTTTAAACAGATCAATGTAACGATATTTTATGTGAGTTGGAAGAGTTCTGGACAATTTAATCATCTTGGGTTCCGTTAGGGAGCCTATGTTGTGTTCTCCTACATTTGTTTCTACAGGCTCCATTTTTGGTTCTTTGGCTACATCATTAAAGTCGGAAAGGTGTTCCAAAGGTGAGAGACCTCTTGGAATTGAACCGTTCTTACAATCTAAAACTTCCAGGTCTCTTTGGTCCATGTTTTCAATTGACTCTGCTTCAAACGTATTCTCATAATGACTTATATCAGCAGAGTGTGTTATTTCAGCTTCTGGGATTTCTTCAATATATGGACAGTTTTGATTATGGCACGATTCTGATGTAGGTATGGAAAAATCATTTTCTGACCTCAAGAAATCGTCTATTTGTTGGTCAGAATCAAAAACTTGCCAGTGATCTACGTTATCAGGCACTGCAGGCCTATGTTTTACCTTCACGCTAAGCTGTTCATTTATCTTGGGTATTTGACAGTTACTGGCTTTAAACGCAAGTTCATTTGCTAAATGATTCAATTCTCTTGGAATAAAAATAAGTTCATACTTCTCAAAGGTTTTTAATAGATCAAGGGCAGCGTTTCGATATTCCCTAAGTCTTGGATTTCTAGCTGAGTATTCTCCTTTGATTTGTTTTATGATAAGTTCAAAATCTCCCAAGATTGATATCCTCTGGGCTTCTAACTATTTAAGCAGTTGTAAGCCTAGGAGAAGTGCTTCATACTCAGCAATATTGTTAGTGCATGGGAAATCCAATTTGTATGAAAATATCTGTATTTTATTTTGAATCCACACACCTACTCATGTGCTTGTTTTATTACAAGATCCATCAAAATTTATTTTCCAAAGTATGCCATCTTTATTTTCATTTTCTTGTTGTTGTTGATTGTCAATGTTTTGAATTTGATCGAAGGGAAGATTGGATTGTTGTGGTGAACTGATTGGGTCTATGTTTTCTTTATCTTGTTGAGTAATGCCATCTTCGTTATATAAGATAAAAGAATCTAAACTTGATTGAATAGAATATATTGGAGAGTTGTTTTGTTTGTCTATGTTGCTCACCATGTACTTCATGTGAGATTCCCTGTATAGTCTTATGTTTTGGTTAAAAACAGGGATATTGGCATAAGACATGTCCATTTGAAGGCTTCCCTGAAGTTTGGCTCCCCAAGATCTTGATAAGAGCATGCCATATTTTGGGGGAATGTCAGCTACAACTATATCCATAACTAGATTTTTAGCAGGGATCTGAGCTAGATTAACACATAAATCTTTGATTAGATGGAAAAATTTGACTCGGATTGAGTCAAAAGGATACAAATCTTTGTATTTTTTATTAATCTTTAAGCCCAAGCTCTCCATTACCACCTTGGGCATTAGATTGTGTGAAGCTCCTGAGTCTAACATGGCATTGTGTAGAATTTTCTCGTGTATGTTCAAGCTAACATAGAAGTGAGGGACGACCCCTTCTTGATATTCTCCTTCAACTTCTGGACCAAACAACAACTCAGGTTTGTCATCTGTCAAGTTTAAAGTGTCTGTATCACTTCCTAAGTTCAAAGCTTTCAAAACTTGGTTTTTGTACACCTCTTGGGTTACTAGTTCAGCTAGGGGGATGGTGATTTTTATTTTGGCAATCTCTCCCTCAAGGCTGAAAGGAATAATTGACTTGTTTGTATTTACATCTGCTTTTTCAATTGAATTCTTTTCAGCAACTTTGATTTGCTGAACCTTATTTGGACTGGTAATTGGGACCGTTTTGTTAGGACCACTAGCTGAAGTGCTAGGGGTAATTTTTTCAACATTTGGCTGAATATTTTTGTCTTTGTTTGAATCTGGTTTTTTAGTCGAAATGTTGGTTTTCTCTACTATATTTTTGGGCTGGTTTTCTATGTTTTTCTTGACAGCAATGCAAGTGTTCTTATCTTTTGAATTATCTATGTTTCCCTTGCTCCTAAGATCATACTGTTTGTGTATCTCCATGATTGCATTTTCAAAACCTAATCTATAGTCATCAGAATCTTTATAGGTGTTTGTATTTAGATCAGAAGAGACAAAATCTTGTTCTTCCTCAGTGAGGAAAACATCATCCCCACTATCTGATCCAATCAAGTCTACATGGGATTCTTCCAACCTTTCCAACTCCCTATCTTCCTCATATTGATCTACATAGTTTTGTTGGAAGGGAGGTCTAATCTGTTGGTCATTATTGTTCGGTTTGTCTTGATTGTTTTCTCTTCTATAATTATGATTTCTATTTCGAGGAGTAGTTTGATTTTGATTTGCTTGTGCTCTCTTAATTATGCTCATCTCTTTCATCATTTCTTCTAACATTCTCTCCATTTTTGAGCTTGAGGTATAAGTAGTGGACTCTTATTTAAAAGATACTCTCTTCTCAGTTTTCATTCTTGCTCTCTTCTCCATTAAGTTGAATTCCACAGAAAGAGCGCCATTTTGCATATCTTCAAGAGTTGCAAAATCTCTTTCTCTCAGATGATAGGACATCTCAGGGTCAAACCCTTCAGGAAACTTGTTTAACACTGAGCCTTGTGGAGGTTTTAGTTCTAGGGAAAGTGCATTGTACACACTATTGAATCTAGTGCAGTATGCTTGCACACTTTCCCCAGTGTTTCTATGGAGGTTCTTGTAATCATAAAGGACTTGCAGCGGATTCTTATTTACTCCCCATTTGTTTAAGAACGTTTGATGGAAGCCTTGGAGATCATTAATACTATGGGGGGATAAACCTTTAAACCATTTTCTTACGTGTCCCCCTAAGCTCTGAGCAAATAACCTAAGCTTGACAGAATCATCATCAATTTCATTTATGTCAAAGTAGTAATTTATTTTATCCACATGTTATGATGCGGTTGTAGCATTGTTAGCATCATATAATGGAATTTTGGACTGATAGTCCTGTGGAAGATTAACTAATGGTACAAGAAGGACTAGGGGAGCATACCATGCTGCCATGATAGGTGGTGGGGGTGGATTTACAAGGAGCGGATTTATAACAAGAACTGTGGGTTGTGTAGTGGTTTGAACAGTGGACGAAGGGTGAGCAGAAGTGGATGGACCAGAAATAGATTGCTGAGTTGATCTTGGATGAGAGACACCTAAGTTGTGAAGGAAATGTAAGTTAGGAGGTGTTGTTTCTCTATTACCAGGATGCTCACTTGTTTTAGGGGATGAAAGTGAAAATTCAGAGTCTACCTGAGTTATATCATCAAATGACCTAGTTCTAAATGGATTTACTAAGTCAGGTTGTGATTGTTTTAGAGCTGCAAGATTTTCGGGAACTAAATTAGCTCTCAAGGGTGATCTAAAAACAGTTGATAATTTAATCCTAGAAGACTTCCAAAGGATGCTTTCTGGGTCATCAACTATCTCAGGTGGATCTGGGTCGGGATGGGCTCTAGTGTGAATCTTTTTAGGAGCCACTATGTTATGTTTTTCAGACTTGGTTAGAAAAAGAGTTTGACCAAATATGAAAATCTTCAAGAGGCTAACTGATATTTTCAGAAGAAGGAAAATTTTAATCATAAAGCCTTCTAGCTGAGCTTGTTATGATGCTATTAATACTTGGGGTCTTCCCAGTGGATTCTTAAGGTCTTCTTTTAGGATTGTGGAGTCGCCAGGTGGAATTTTTAAGCTCCCTTGTAGTAAAAGTTTTATAGTCCACCACCAGGTTTATTATGAAGCCAAACTGAAATTTTTTTGGGTTTCCTAAGCTATTTTGGTTTTATAGGTTATGAGAGTATCCTAAATCTGACTTAACACTTAGCTAGGGTGTCAAAATAGATAGATTTTACTCTTATGGCTTGGTAACCGAAACCTTCAAGGTTTGATAAGGCTTTATAAGAATCCTAAGGGTTACTTAGTTTGTCACTGATTCAAAAGGTCCTATCATGATTACCATTGCTTGGTAGTGCTTGAAGAAGGTTACTTATGTTATACTTAGACAGTGATTGTTTTGTTTTGCAGATTTTACTCAAGGTCCCACCGTGATCGCCATTATGTTGGTGGCGATGAGGTGGCTGATAATCACTGGATAGTCTTTGAAAATAACGAATTTCTGGAGTCCTAAGGAGTACTTAGATTGTTACTGACTCAGAATGTCCCATCGTGATCGCCATTATGTTGGTGTCCCGTGTTTTGATAGTTTGGAAAATCAAAAGACAAGGCAACATCAGAACCAATCTTTAGAGTTACAGGATCTAGTCCTCCTATTCTCATAGAGGGATCTCTGAAATGTTTGTTTGCAAAATTTTATCTTGTGTGCTTATAATATTTATTTTAGACTAGTTATTAAGTGCAGGTGTTGTTTGTTTATTTAGTTGGATTGAATTGATACAGAAGAACATGAAAGGTCTAGGAAAGATACACAGAACGGAGAAACATCTGGTTCATTGGGCAATGGAGTCAAGAAAAGGTCATAGAAAACTCATTAAAGGATATGGAATATCAAAGGGAAAATATAACTTGGCCACAGATCCTTTTGTTTTTGGAATGGGATGAACATTAATGATTTGGAAAGAGAAATTGAATTCTCAACAAAGGGAACCTGAAAACATAATTTAAACAATAAAGAGATATTTGATAGACAGGGCTAACCATAAATTCTAAAAACATTCTTTAAGAAAATAATGGCTTCAAGAAAACTTTCAAAATGAAATCTAAGATTCAGGGAACACCCTATTTCCTCAAATATTTTATTCTAAAGGACTGAGAAAACATAAAATATTTACTGATAATTACAGTCATAGAAGAGGGAACACCTAAAAACATCTATGATCATAATTATAACGACATTTAAGCCAACTTTTTAAGTGAGGAGAAAGGGAAAGATCAAAACAGACCTCTCTGATTCACTATAAGAAAACAAATTCAAAGGGAGACTTCAATAACATTTTTTAAGTGGCAACAGACAAGCAGGGAGAACCATAAATCATGTTGAAACCAACTATTCAAACTATCAAGGAAATAAACAAGCATGAAGACTAAAGAGAAAGTTTAAAGCCTCTAAAATACTTCAGCAGAAGAAAACATAAAACAGTGAAGGATGAACAGGTCTAAGGTTCTTCCAGGAGTCATTTCTTAACCTAATACTTTCTATCCTACTGTAGTAAGAAATTGTGGAACATAATGAAAATAGGGGAAAACATAAAACAATTCAGAATACTTCACCAACAGCCAAGCTCATGGATCCAATGATAGAGCCTTCTCAGGAACAAGCATGCAGCAACATCATCAAGATCTCCAAGACTTCAATTTGTTCTTCAACTTCAACAGACTATGTATTTACTTCAAAGAGTTTTAGTATTACAATTTGTGATCAAACAATAACCAACCCCTCACTCATCTTATGTAGAAGTATATATAGAAGAATGAGGAGGTGAGATTGTGATAAAAAGATCTCCAATTACAATTAATACAAACTTTAAATGGCTTCTTGGCCCTTGGGGGCTCAATGAAGAAGCTTACAATAGGTGTCTTCTGTATTAAATGATTCACATAAATATTTAAGCTCGGTGGGAGCTTAATTTGACCTTTGAGGCTCTGTGTCATGTTAGATTAACTCTGTAGATATTTTGTCATTAATTTTGTTCGTAGATTTACCCGTTAGCTGTGTTGTGAAGCAGATATTTGATTTCATGCAATAATTTTGGCCTGCATTTGATTTCTTTGAGGCACAGGTGTCCTTCGTGGTAGCTGAGAAGAATTGATTCGCTTTAACTAAGGCAGTGGAGCTTTCTGTCGAATAAAACAATCTGATTTTTCCTTAAAACTGTATTTAAATTCGGGGATTAGGCTTTTGATAGGAATATTAGATATAATCCCCACAAATCTGTCTTTTAATCCTACGTTTTGGTGCATTCTGGTCTTCTATACTGATGCTCTTGATTTGTGATTGACTTGTTGTGTCTTTCAAATGTGCAGGATTGAAACAGGAATCGAATGGCATCAATGCCTTATGAAACACTGATGAAATGTGAATTTAACACCTGTGAATGATTTCCTTTGATGAATTGAAGGCGGGAGGGTCGTCACCCTCAGCCTACGAATTTTCTTCAGAATGGCAGAAAACCATTTAAACCCTGCAAAAACACAAACAACTATTACAAAATCCTGCATATATAGGTTTACTGCTTCGAAGGAATTGTGGAGGGAGCATGGCCGTTGGATGGAATCATCCAACGGTCAAGATTTATCAGGAAAGATCGTAGAACGAGCGGAAAAAAGACTAAATCTGAGCCATCGATCGCACAGAGATCGACGGTCAGGAGTGGAGGCTGAAAGTCAAACAGAGAAAATCTAGGCGATGAAACGTGGACCGTCGATCTGCAGATCAGATCGACGGCAGAGGTTGATCGAATGTCATGCCGTAGCTGGATTAAATGTCGTTCATCTTGAGCGAGCGTTAACCGTTGGATGGCCCACTCCAGATCGAACGGCGCACGACAATATCGCTGGGCGTCCGCGTACGAACGATAACGCGCGATGAGCAAGTGGTTTTGAAAAAGTACAGGGGACGCGTGTCACGCTATGTATGGAATCGCTGGCGATCGGGGAAAAACCGCCTTTGCCCAAAGGCGGTGCAATGAAAACCGTGCGGTTTCGACAATCGGCTAGTGGAATGTGGGGACCACCGGGAGACGAACTCCGCACCGTCCGATCTGCAGATCAGATCGACGATGCGGAACGAATTAAATTTGAACTAGCGGGGATTTATAATATAATAATAAAACCGATGAATTTTCAATATAAAACAAAGGTTTTAAATTATATCCGAGAAATATTAATACAAAACATGGCTTGGCGCCCGATTGCTGGGCCGCGGGTGCATGGGAAAAGATGTGACCGAGGGTCGATGGAAAAAGGGGTCTAAGACTAAGCCCGAGGGGCTTAAGTCCAAAATGTGGGTTTTTATAGTTTTTCAATGATTTTCAAAGGGAAATTGAGGGTTCCGATAAGGCTTAAAAGTGGGTTTTAAACCTTATAAAAGTGGATTTTGATGAAGTAAAAATGGGAAAAACATGAAAATGAGGGGTTTTCATGGGAAATAGAGGGATAGGAAATGAGGTTAGCTTTTGGAAAAGGGGAAAAGGGAAATGATGCTTGTAGCAGTATTCTGGCTTGTAAATCGATAGGATTTCTGAGTTCTGAAGGGAAACAGTAGTGACGATTATCCAAAGGATAGGATATTATCAAAAGACTTAAAGCATCAGCAATTTTAGTAATAAAATTGTTTCCTGAAGGCTATCCAACATTATTTAGCCACCACCTGATATGAAAGAATTTATGGGTGGCTAACACATGGATGGTTTAAGGTTTTCCACCAACCAAAGGATGCTCATGGGCATTCGTGTCTCTGGCTACAACTTTGAATATGGAATGACAGGTTGTGGCTCAGGCTCGCTTGAACTATTATGTCTCTGGCTACAACTTTGAATATGGAATGAGAGATTGTGGCTCAGGCTCACTTGAATTGCTATGTCTATGGCTACAAATTTGAATCTTGAATGGGATATTGTGGCTCAGGCTCGCTTGAAGTGGCTTTGAAGCTTGTAGATGACCACCATTTCGCCCCCTATCAGGTACAAGGTGAGATGATGGCGAAAAATCAACTGCAATATTGTTCAATATTCAAGAACAAGTTCTGATATGCGACTTAAACATCTTCTTGGTTGTTGATGCCCATTTCCAAGAAGCGATCCATCCAATATGTAATACTCCCAATTAGCCCAACCTAATTGGAATATTCAATTTTGTTGTACTTTTATGTTTCATGAATAAATGTGTAAAGGAGGATTATAAAAACTCCTAAAAAAATAAATAAATCAATGCCACATGTGAACAAAGCTAAATCTGGGCTATTCCAAATAAACACCCTTATGTGTGAAAGGGGCTGAGACATTTGACTGGCTCAACCATGACCAAATCAATAGTGCTGTCTATAAGGAGTGATCTTCATTAAAGCACAGTGCATTTTTAGTTCGAGGGTGTTCATGTGAAAAGAGTTATTTCATTGAGATGGTTTAGGGTTTTGCAAGCTCACAAACTTATATAAGGAAGGGGAGGATAACATGAGAAGGTTGTTGATGGTATTGTATTTCTGAATGTATTTTTTGTTTAGACATATATCATTCTCTTGGTTGTTTAGCAGAGAATAGTGTTGTTTAGCACTGGGTGTTCCTGATCGGGAATCCCACCTCTTTCCTTGAGAGGCCTCTTGGAAGAGTCTTGAATTTCTTGTCCACTGTCAGGAATTTGGCCAAGCTTCATCTTCCAACTACAACGCATATCCTGTTGAGGGTTTGGTTGTCCGTGTAAGCTACAACAAGTGGAGGCTAGATCTTCTCAGATCTAGGCCATTCTAGTGCCTATTTTTAGTGAGAAAGCCTTCTATCCCATTGGAAGGAGTGTATTGGATCATTGGAGCAACAGATCCACATCTTGGCATCAGGCCAAACTGATCTTGAACCCTACAATGCAGTCAAACTGATCTTGAACCCTACAATGCAGTCTATCTTCTAGATCTGCGTTTTTCTGTGGGTGCTGTTGTGAGGGATTTTGGCATAACTTTGGAAGAGAGATATATAGTGATGGGAATCTTCCCTTCACTGTGGTTATCCATGGATTTTAGATCTAATCCATGTTATATTCAGATATGATCTAGATGCTCCTGTATTTACTTTATAATTTCTAAATATTTCTACAGATCTGTAGCTTTATATCTCAGATATACTCCATGTGCTTCATGTATTGCTGAAAACCCCAAGAGGTATGTAAAGTAGAGACTCTATAGTGTATGGATCTGTCATAGATCTGACTGTTCATGCATTATTTTTCTCTAGATCTAAGTTGTAATCAACAGCTATTGCAGCATAATAAAAATAACGCTGCCAAGCTTTTACAGTGAATACATGTGATTGCAACACCTCCTTTTGAGTGATTTCTTCTATTTCAGTTTTCTATTTCTTGTTATACGTTGTATGGGCCTCATTGTAAATCTGATTTGCTGATATGAATTTTATTTTTGAGCCTCCATATTGGCCTCCTGATCTTAATTGGATGAACTGCGCTATTTTCTACAGTATTATTTAGTATTGCTGCATGATTCCCATTTGGGATATTACAGTGGTATCAGAGCAATCATCTTGGCACAGCCTATGCTTTTCTTTCTAAGAAGCCAATATTTCTTTTCATGAAAAGAAAATACTAAAGAGGAATATTGGTTACACTAAAGACAAAGAAGACAAGGGTCAAACCCCTTTATCTGGAAGAATGAAAGGGAAAGAGTTCTCAAAAACTCTGTTCCAAACTATGCATGAGCTGAAGAATGAAATCAGAGGAATGAGGAAAGAAAGACATGTAGATCCTTTGGAGATATTTTCACATGAAGGAAGCCCCAGTGCTTCAAACTTTGTGTGTGAGCATTCAACCAAACAATCAGATCTGCAACGTTGTAGCATGCCTACATTCCTAGCAAGAGAAGGAGCAGAAGGATAGACACCAAAAGAGGAGAATCTTCGTGACTATCTCCAAGAATATGAATCTCAGTATAAAAGATTCAAAGAGCATCTAAGCTTCCCAAATTTTTGTCAACTCAAAGAAGAAATAAGATCCAACCTATACAAGAGAAGAAGAGGGTGCATGCAGCCCACTTTGAGTAGGAATTTTCTACCTACATTTGATGGATCACCCGAGAGCTCAACCAAGTCTTGGGTAAAGAAGCTAGACACATATTTATAGCTACATCAAGTTTCAGAAGAAGAATCCATAAAGGTAGCAACATTGCACCTCCAAGGTAAGGCTTATGCCTGGTGGTTATTTGAATCTTATTCATTGAAAAATGTAAAAATCTCTACTTATGCAAAGTTCACTAGGAGGTTAGTGAAAATATTTGATTCTATGCCATCTGAAATTTCTTTGGGTAAAAAATCTAAGCCCAAGAATTCAGAACCTTTGCATGAGATGGAAGTATCCATGAAGATAACTCCATTCCAAGACATCGTTGAATGGGTTAAAGGTCTTCTACATGATTTTCCAAGGGAAAAGGCCCCACTTAAGCAAGAACATTCTTCTCAAGAAGAAAACATGAGTGTTCCTGTTTCAAGGAGATATCAAGAGAAATGATCTCTTACTGATGAGGCATGCTCCATTGATGAGGAGAAGAAAGAAGAAGAGATGGAAATATCCTCCAGCGCTGTGATAGAAGGAGGAAATATATTTTTAGTAGGAGATAGAGATGAAGCCATTGCTTCCACTAAGAGGACTCTTTTATCTTTACAAGAAGTCCCCAAGGATCTTACACATGAAGAGAATGAGCAGCATGTGTCTATGATGATAGATAATAAGACAAGACAATGGAAGGAATGTGTCCTAACATTGCATCCAGTTTTGGGAACACACACTATGGCAGATCAACCCTTTGTAATCAAGACTCATGAAACTAAGGAGATGATGGGTGTTAATGAGTTAACTACATCTAAAGGGAGCACCTTAGACTGTGAGATCTTGCATAAGGTGGGTGAAGGAGAGAAGATTAAATATCATAGCACTGATGTGATGGGAGGTGATCCTCTATTACATGGAGAAGAATATGGGGAAATTTCTTCAATCAGAAGAACTCTTGCATCTATAAGAGTGATACCCCATTATCGTGATACTTCCACACAGAAATAAGAGATGGAATTGCGCAGTGGAAGCGGTCATAAGATGTTCCCATCTGTTGTTCACATGGTAATGAGCCATGAGACATCATTATCTTATGGTATACCACCTGGAATACCACTTGATTCAGATTTGATAAAAGATGTTTCATGCATGGATGCTCCTTTCATAGATCCCAGGAGGGAGGGAGCACTAGAAGACCATACTACAGCGCTGAGAGTTTGAGGAAGGCTCAAGGAAAGGGAAATTATTTTTCCCTTATCATCATTATCCATTCTCTCATCTCATACTGCACTGAGAAAATTTGTTGCAAGGGGAAATAATGACACCATCATGGAGCAAGGAAGGCAATCCTTGAATCAGGAGAAAAACTTGTTTGGAGAACCCTCTTCCATACATGATGAGAGATGGTAGTCACACATGCACACTTTGGAAAAATCAAGGAGGTTTTGGATAGATGATAGCCTTCCATGGGAGACTAACTTCCAAGAACTTCCATTTTCTGTTGAGCATGTGCATATGCAAGAAAGGCAACAAGGAAGGAATGGAAACTTTCCACCTTATACCTTTGACATGGGAAATGTCAAGGAGGAGACAAATGGGAGGCATGATCTTCCAACATACACCTTTTACATGAGAAATGTCAAGGAGGAGAGCAGCAACATGGCATCCATTTCAGATGACACATTATCAGCGCTGTCATTGTTGGGCACATTAGATCCATATTGGAAAACCCAACTGCTGGTGGAATATTCCAAGGATATTTACACTTGATGATTCTAGATGACTTGCTATATGATGGAAGTTATTCAATCCTAGATGGATTCATCTATAATCATGGTAGGATCTTCTTGTCTAGAGCCTCCAAGCTCAAAGAGAAGATACTACAAAGGGCTTATGAAGAGTTCTATTTCAGCCACACATACTCTATGAAGCTCAACAACATCATCTTCAGGAGCTACTATTGGGAGGGCTTTGAAAAATAAATATATCAGCATTGTGAAATATGCATGAACCTTGTGGAGTTGTAGCAGAAACATGACTCTAAGGAAGAGTTAAATCAGCCCTCTCTTTCTCTCTTTGAGGAAGAGAATAGATCTATGCACCACTCCATTGATATGAGGAGGATTGTTGGTGAAGAGCATGCTCTTGTTACACACGTTTTTATATTCTGATTTCATGCATTCTTATACCATGTTTTTGCAGGCCATGACTCCAAGGAGGAGCATTATATCTTGTAATCCTCATGGCCAATATTGGGCCACAAACATTTCTGAATTTTGCCACTCGCTTGGAAGGAAAAGGGAGATTTTGCAACACGATGGGTGCTTCCCTAAGGCACCAAATATATCTCACACTTTCAGCTATGGTGAGATGGTATGGGAAAAAATTAAGTGGTGGGAAAAACACTTACCACATATTGATTTGATGCAGGCAGGATATGCTCTGCATTGGTTCCACATGTGGGACTATGACCCACCTCCATGTGCACAAATTTCTGTTTGTTTGTACATTGTTTTGATCCCCTATATTGACGATGTACTTGTAATTTTTATGGGGATGTATGGACGAAGGAAGGAAGACATGGATGTGCCCTATGGGATGACCACTCTCCATGTAATTTATGTCTCATATTTTAGGGAGGGCATTGGGAAAACCATGTTTTTTTCATGTAATTTATTGTCTCCTTATGGGATGATCTGTTTGCATCTCATGAGAACTTTGGTGGAGAAAGTTATGGATGGATGGTTTGGTGAAAACTTGGCTCATGGAGGAATATTAACTCATGTTGGTGTCACCAATGGAGTAGGAGATGTGTTGCAGGACTCACCTTATCAGTTGCTTAAGGACAAGCAACATTTTGGAGGGGAGGACTGTAATATTCCCAATTAGCCCAAGCTAATTGGAATATTCAATTTTCTTTTACTTTTATGTTTCATGAATAAATGTGTAAAGGAGGATTATAAAAACTCCTAAAAAAAACAAATAAATCAATGCCACATGTGAACAAAGCTAAATCTGGGCTATTCCAAATAAACACCCTTATGTGTGAAAGGGGTCGAGACATTTGACTATGTCAACCATGACCAAATCAACATCGTTGTCTAGAAGGAGTGATCTTCATTAAGGCACAACGCAGTTTTAGTTGGAGGGTGTTCATGTGAAAAGAGTTATTTCATTGAGATGGTTTAGGGTTTTTCAAGCTCACAAACTTATATAAGGAAGGGGAGGACAACATGAGAAGGTTGTTAATGGTATTATATTTCTGAATATATTATCTATTTAGACATATATCATTCTCTTGGATTTTTAGCAGAGGATAGTGCTGTTTAGCACTGGGTGTTTCTGATCGGGAATCCCACCTCTTTCCTTGAGAAGCCGCTTGGAAGAGTCTTGCATGTCTTGTCCACAATCGGGCATTTGGCCAAGCTTCATCTTCCAAATACAAGGCAGATCCTATTGAGGGTTTCGTTTTCCTTGTAAGCTACAGCAAGTGGAGGCTAGATCTACTCAGATCTAGGCCATTCTAGTGACTCTTTTCAGTGAGAAAGCATTATATCCCATTGGAAAGGGTGTATTGGATCATTGGAGAAACATATCCACATCTTGGCATCGAGCCAAACTGATCTTGAACCCTACAACGCAGTCTATCTTCCAGATCTGTGTTTTTCTGTAGGTGTTGTTGTGAGGGCTTTTGGCATAACTTTGGAGGAGAAATCTCTAGTGATGGGAATCTGCCCTTCACTGTGGTGATCCATGGATTTCAGATCTAATTCATGTTATATTTAGATCTGATTTGGATACTCCTGTATTTACTTCATAATTTCTGAATATTTCTGTAGATCTACAGCTTTAGATCTCAGATCTACTCCATTTGCTTCATGTATTGTTGAAAACCCCAAGGGGTATGTAAAGTAGAGACTCTATAGTGTATGGATCTGTCATAGATCTGAAATTTCATGCATTATTTTTCTCTAGATATAAGTTGTAATCAACAGCTGTTGCAGCATAATAAAAATAACGATGTCAAGCCTTTGCAGTGAATGTATGTGATTGTAGCACCTCCTTTTGAGGGATTTCTTCTATTTGAGTATTTTTTTTCCCATTATACATTGTATGGGCCTCATTGTAAATCTGATTTTCTGATATAAATGTTATTTTTGAGCCTCCATATTGGCATCCTTCTCTTAATTGGATGAACTGCGTTATTTTCTGCAGTATTGTTTACTATTGCTGCATGATTCCCATTTGGGATATTACACAATATGAATCTTTGTTCTTGCAGGAGGCTTGTTTATGAAGCATATGTGTGAAGAATGGGTGTGCCAACCACAATTCTTGCATGGGTGAAGATCAAAACAATGATATTTCATATGGCCAACTCGATCACAGTGTTGGCATTTTTCAATCTATTGTTTCTGATTTTGGAAGAGGAGTGGAATATGGAACAACTAAAGGTGAAATGTCATGAAGAATTCCAGCACTCTAAAATTTGATGGCCTTGGAGTAGTCTGGAATATGAAACGACACATCCTTGTCATATCCAAGGCCTGTTCTGTGCTTGTTATGGAAAAGCTCTTCCCAAGGTCTGATGATTGGCTTCGGAAGTGTAGGCTGGATGTCTGCTTCTGAATGCAAATATGCTCTTGTACAA
Organism: Pinus albicaulis; assembly: GCA_034641835.2. NCBI lineage: Eukaryota > Viridiplantae > Streptophyta > Pinopsida > Pinales > Pinaceae > Pinus > Pinus albicaulis. The sequence continues at coordinate 935,776,973 of CM076582.1, forward strand.
GGAAAATGATGGGATTCAACCTCAATGTTAATAACTTGACCATTTGCTCATTGTTGATGGGTGTCATGATGATTATGCTGTTGTAACTCATCTTGCTGAAACTGAGACTCAAGATGCAAAAAATCTATCTTTTCTTGTGCATTATGTAGATAGCTCTAGATGTCAAAAAGAGTGTCTTTTCCAATCTCAACTGTATCATGAACAATGGAGTGTATTAAAGTATTTATAAACTCTAATAACTCATTAATTATGACCATTTTTTTTCAAGTTCAACCAATAAGTGCAAAAAATATCTGGGCTCGAGATAGAAAATGACACCAACACATAATTTTAGGTGTATAATTCAACTCAACAAAGTGTGAGGAGATATCACTGCCTTGTATAATAAAAATCACAAATAGCACGTCAAATTCCAATAGAAGTTTAACTAATGTGGTCAAATTATAACATCTCAAAATGAAATTCCCCCTAGAAGAAATAAAATTATGCTCTTCCCAAACCTTAATTCACGATTAGCTATGCCTTCTAGAAAAACTTTTATTGGTTTCTCACTGAGATTGCTTCCCCTTTAAAAACCTCGAAATCAAATACTGGAAAATAAAGTAGTCTTCCAATATTGATTTTATTTGAAAATATAGATATATGAATATGTATATATATTAGGTTTATATGCTCACCATTATCTTAATCACTTGATTTAAGAAACACATTTGAATTTCCTACCAAATGCTTCTTACTTCCAAATGTCCATCTCCTCTTCCCCCTCCTGCCTTGACGAATGCTTCTTCAAGCCATTATATTCTATATTTTCTCTAGTTTCTATAAATAATCCCTCGGCCCTTGAACGTATTTTTTTGTTGGGGATTTCATATAGTTTCGACAGAGAACACGGTGAATTGAATTATTTGTTTGAAGGGATGCAAGTTCAAGCACAACATCCTTCTAATGTATTCATGCCAGACGATCATAACAGGGAGCGAGTCCTCTTGTGGTGAGAGATAACAACAGACACTATGTGGCCCCTAGATCAGGGATACCCATTTCATTAACAAAAGTGTTTAAGCTTCAGCCCAACATGAACGTGGCTATTAATATTTTTCGTCTCTACAATTATGTGGTAGGATTGAATTTCAGGCACCAGAAGGTTCTGAATCGGTACAATATTCAGCTACCTAGAAAACAAACTTACCTACAATATCTTTGGTTCCCAAAAGAGGTCGAGGGAAGAATAAATATTATTAACACAACATCAAATGAAGTAGATTTCACAACATCTCAGGAAGATCTATGCTTTTGGATTCATTAAGAGGAGGCCTTTGGAGCAATGCAGGTGAGAGAGGCATTGGTGAAGGGTGAGACCAATTGTGCAGTGGCGGAAAGAAATTAGAGGCTGTGTATGAGGTGTAGTGGGATGGAGGCTACCACAATGCTCTGTGAGGGTACTAGTGCATCACCGTAGTGAGATCATAGTGGCTATACCTGAGTCGAAATATGAATTGCCTACAGATATACTAATTGGGCTATTACAAATTTTAAAAAACATAACACACACGTGCTTCCTACAATGTATCACAAAAAAAATCACCTTAAAGTGGAGGAGTGTAAATTGTATGCTGCTTAGCCAGGAGGTTTGATGCCAAGGTGTTGTATGGACAACTTACGTTGCTCGGTCGACTCGGCATGAGGGAGGGACCAGCCATGCTTCCACTACTGGAAGGGAGAGGGTCGAGGCTCTAAGAAACTTGTGGAAACAAGAGGTGCAGAGTCCAGTGATGTTTGAGCATGGAGTCAACTGCGAGGCCACAAAACCAATTGTGTTCAACTGTTCGTTCTCTTCAGTGGGCCAGAAGTAAGGTATGTTTTCACCTATGATCCCTTTGAAGTATGACATAGTTTTGGTAGTTATCTCTCATTTAAAAAAATAAAGATAGAAAAGGTTTATGAAAATCAAGGCAAGTGGGCTAACGAAAAAAGGAAACACTTTTATAACGTAAATTTGACTTATTTTATCTCCGTATGCAGGAAAACAGAGCAGCTAAACCAACGTTAAATGGAAGACAACCGGCAGAAATGGACTCATGGAATCCCAATAGCTTCCAGAAACTGACAGAAGACAAAAATACGGGTCCAAGCTCGAGATCCCAAACGACAACCACTCGCAGTGGGTTGTCGTCTAGAAAATACTGACTCACTGCATGAAAACGCCTTTAAAAGGACCAAGGATGAACGAGAAAGAAGAATAATATTTCCCTTCTGTAATCAATGCTTTAGGACAGAACTGTTCGATTGTACCCCTGTATTATCATTTGATTCAATAAAGATTTTTTGATGTTTTGAACAATCATATTTTGAGTTTTTCGTTGCGTTAGACCTTCTGGTGGTATGGGCCCAACCTCTGGGAGTTCTCTGATAGTTTCCATGTTGTGCGTTAATTACAGAATCAATCTCTAGTTACGTGATGTAGTTGTAAATTACTTTCCCACTCAATAAAGTTATGCTTTTTTTCTTTCTTCAGAATAGTTTAACATTTGTGCTTTTGGTTTAATGTTTTACTGCATTCGTGCTTCTAGATTTATAATAATGCTTTATCGCTGTTAGATGCTTTCATTTTCTCTCAACGCCCTTGCAGTCAATTTACGAATCGTAGAATAATTACTAGTCAATGTATTCATCTTCATAGATTAGATTGTTCCCTTAGTATGATAAGGCATCCAATTCTTGATTATGTACAGTAAAATGTCAATTAGTCAGTTTGCAAAGAGAATTCCATTGCAAAATTATACCAGTAGTTGTTGATTCAGTTTATTCAGGTTGCTATTCAATTCACTTAAGTTGTTGTTTGCTTCGATAAGTTTCTTTTTCAATTCACTTAAGTTTTTGTTCACTTCGATAAGCTTTCTGTTCAATCCATCATTACGCTATTCAATTATAAGTTTCTTTCCGTCAAAGCTAGGCAGAGTAGTTAGCTGCATTATGCCATTTTCATGTCTCTTTGAGTTGATTGAACTTCGAGAATTAGAGAATCCTTTTCATAAGCATCATAGAGTAGTTATCGTTCGATCTCACTTGCATATACTCTGCCTACACTCTTGAAATAAAAAGACTTACCCTGGGTTGAAAATTGAATGAGGAACTTAGAGGTTGCCTAAAATAAGCCACCTTTGTGAACCGACATGTTTTGGCACCGTTGCTAGGGAGGGTGTTAAGAGTGATATCTTTTATTTATCTTTCTCCATTGTTGTAAAGAATTAGGTATTAAAAACGAGAGCTAAGAACCTACGTACCAGTAAGAAAAATTCTTGCTCAATAACCACTTCTCAGAAAATTGTGTAAAGATTAGTAAAATAGGTACCCTTTTTTTATGACTAGGAAGAAAAATATAGAAACAGATCAAAATTATTTGCAAAAATCCCCAAAATCCAAGGGACCGGTGATCCTTGGAAGAACAACATGTATAGACGAAATCATTAAGAAAGCTGAATCCCAGGCATCTGTAGGACCCAAAACCATTCCCACTCAAAGTCATACTACTCTCCCTCACGCAGCAGCCTCACCGTCTGTAGCCCACACCAAGATTCACAGTAAGACAAAAGGATTAGAGCTAAGCCTTTAAACTGCCAATCATATAGGTACTAACCCTTTGAGAGAGGGAGGCTCTTGTAACTTACAGGAAGGGGAAGGAGAAACTAGAAATGAAATACAAATAGAAGCTTCCGAGCCTAATTCTCCTAAAGGGGTGTTCGAGACAGAAATACTCAGTATCCCAGACCAGGGAAGTGCTGTAAAGTTTCCTCTGCATTCACATCCCAATCTCCCCAGGATTACTCCTCCACAATAAGAAAATCCTGAAGATTACTAGCACATCTTTGATCAAATGGTGAACAATCAAAACCAGAATCAAAGGTAGACATCAACGTTGGAGTATCCCATCATTGATCATGCTGCAAATGCCCCTATGAAAGCTATCCCCTTACAAAGCATCCCAAACTTCCATGCGCTAACCATAGAAGATCCTGTTGCATTATTATTTGAATTCGATGTCCTATGTAGGGGGTATGACTACACCACCGACCCTCAGAAATTGAAACTATTCCCCTCTACTTTAAAGGGAGAATAATTACGCTGGTTCATGGGGCTAGGTGGGGGAACCATCAATAACTAGGACTAGATGAAGGAATTTTTTCTTAATAAATATCAAGACTATATCCAGACTCGAGAACTAAAAGATCAAATCTTTAATATGTCTGTAGGGGACAATGAAACATTAGAGGAATATGTAGAAATATTTCAATACAATTTACAAAGGTGTCCATATAATACACTATCCAAAAACATCTTAAAAGCTACACTGATTAAGGGAATGAAAGAAGAATGGGTTGAAACACGTAACATAATGGGAAAAGGAAATATTTCCTAGAAGGATATGATGATATTATTTCCCTATGTATTAGGTGCTCTCGGGGAAATACGCGTAATAAGCCAAGTGAACGTGACTCAATAAAAAAGGACCTTAGGTAGCTTGGTGGCAACGTAACTAGAGCTGAGTTTGGAAATCTCTTAGAAAATTTTAAAACTGACATTTTGGGTACTTTGACAACATAGCTTGATGTATTACAAGCCAAACAGAAGCAAGCTATAGCAGAGAAGAATCTGGCCATATTTTTCCCACACTGTCGAAAGAAGCATAGCCAAAGGGAATGCTCCTTTGACACAGTTCAGACTTGTTCCATCTTCACTAAGGACCATGCCACAGACCATTACCCTTCACTCCCGAGGCTTAAAGTGATTTTCAAGGAAGCGGAAGAAGAGATAGAACCAATCTACCTAATATATTAGCGTCGACAATGGCAGGCACGACCAGGTCTGCCTCAAGACCCACCCCAATTCTTTTCTCCTCCGCAATTTAACCAGAAAAACCCTTCAGTAGCTTGGAAAAATCAAAACCCTTTCTCTACTTGGTTGACCCAGTTGTTCCCTATACCACCCTGGCCAACACAACCCTCACCAGGGAATAATTGGGCAAGCTTTCCTTGTTCCCCTCCTTATTGGAAAAACACTCCATACCAAGCCCAGTGGCCAGCATCCCCTTCCCAAACCACTAATTGGCCTTAGAATTGGCAGCGACCCCTGGGAATGAACAACGTACCAATAGGAGCAGGGGTCCAAAATCAACCTACACTTTCGGCTCCATACCCAGTTCAGCACAACCCTCAACCTAACTTACGCCCTCAATTACTAGCTCAACCCAATCCTAATCACAATAACAGACTGGTTCAGTTGATCCATATCATAGAAGATCCACACCCTGACACTAGACTAAGGAAATGCAATGAACTAAGGCTGAGATCAGGACATACTATATCTCCAGCAGAAGTCGCAATCCCACCTCAATCCAAACCTGGGACTTCAACGAAACCTAGCCAGGAAAATATAACCGAAACTGAGGGAGGGAAAGAGAAGGAAACAAGTGACCAAGGGAGGCCTGAAGAGCTTAGGGTATTTTCACCTCCATTCCCTGAAAGGTTAACTCTGCCTAGACCTATAGCCTCTCCAAATTTTGACATCCTAGGAGAGTTAAGAAACCTTTATATCAAAATCCTCTTCTTCAGGCCATACAAGACTTCCCCATCTATGCAAAAACAATTAAAGAGCTATGTGGCAAAAATCAAGTAAAAAAAAAAAAGTTTGCACCCACCATTCATGTGGTAGGGACTCTTTCTGACTTATTACTGGGTAAGGAACTACCCATAAAATATGAAGACCCAGGAAATCACATAGTAGCTGTGAAAATCTCTGGACATTCCTTTCCAAACACATTGGTCAACTTAGGGGCAACCATTAAAATCCTAACTACGGAAATCTGCGAAAATCTAGGCATATCAGTGTTAGAACCAACAACTACGTTGCTGGAGCTTGTCGACCGATATGTCATCAGACCAGAAGGAATAGTGCAGGACATCCTGGTCTCAGTAGACTCATGGGAATATCCAGCTGATTTCTTAGTTATTAACCCAAAGAACAGGATGGACGGGCACCCATTGATTCTTGGGAAACCTTGGTTGGCAACAGTCGATGCTTACATAGGCTGCCTAATAGGCAGCATGGCCATCACTAGAGGAGATTCCATAAAAAATATCATTATTTATCCACTGGACAAACCTAGCTTACCCACGGTAAAAATTCGCAAACATCCATATGCATATTGGGAGCAAAACATTCGTCCACCTCTGACATTAGTATAAGCTATAGAATTTAAAAATCAAACTGAAGACAATGTAATCAATAATTTTATAGACTAGCTACCCATGTCTAAGAACTTAAAATGCCAAATGTTAAAAATAGTCCTTGAAGATGGAGTTCAAGAGGACCCCTTGATAGAACTTGAAGATCAATATATTCCCACAACCACCGTGAGTAACAACACACCCATTAAGATTGAGCCAGGGAAGATCTTGAACATCAATAATAATTTGGATAGCAACCAAAAGCAAAGGCTCATAAAAGTTCTACAGAAGCATAAAGGGGCATTTTCTTGGGACTACCCAAACATGAAGGGTTTAGATCCCTAGCTTTGCACCCATCACATTTATACAGATAAGGAAGCTTGACCCATTAGGCAACCTCAACAAATGATGAACCCACACTTAAAGGATGTTGTAAAAGACGAACTACAAAACCTGCTAGATGTAAATTTCATCTATCCTATTTTAGATAGAAAATGGGTCTCACCTCTGGTAGTCATCCCTAAAAATAATGGGAAATGGAGAATCTGTGTGGATTACAGAGAAATTAATAAATAAACATAGAAATACCACTTCCCCCTCCCTTTCATCGACCAAGTCCTTGAAACATTGGCAGGGAAGTGGTTATTCTCCTTTCTTGATGGGTTTAGTGTCTACAATCAAATCTAGATAGCCCCCAAAGATGAGGATAAGACAACATTTACCTGCCCATGGGGTACTTTTGCTTACAAAGTTTTACCATTTGGGCTATGTAATGCCCCAACAACATTTCAAAGAGCCATAATCAACATTTTTTCTAACTTAATAAATGAAGGGCTTGAAATCTATACGGATGACTTCACACCATATGGTGAGGACATTGATCAAGCTTTAGAAACGTTAGAGAAGGTTTTGGAGTGATGTATTGCTACTAGATTATGCTTAAGCAATGAAAAGTGTCACATAATGATGACCGAGGGAGTGATCCTAGGTCACTACATCTCTACAGCCGGAATATAGTTAGATCCAACAAAAATAGAGGTAATCCTTCTATTAACCACACCTTGTACACAAACAGAGGTACGCAGTTTTTTGGGATATGCAGGATACTATCGCAGATTTATAAAAAAAAATTCACAGATAGCTGCACCTTTGTATGCATTGAGTGGAAATGTTAAATTCCACTAGACTGATAAATGTGACACCACTTTTACATATTTAAAGAAACTGGTCTCAACAACACCAATTATATGAGGGCCCAAATGGAAACTGCCTTTTCACATCTCTTTAGATGCATCTGACACAACAATAGGGGAAGTTCTTGGCCAATAAGAAGACAAAAAGCCTTATGTTATTTATTATATCAGCAAAAATCTCACTCCTTCCGAGTTGAATTATACAGTGACTGAGAAGGAGTTCTTGGTTATCATTTATGCTATTAATAAATTTATACATTATATAACTGGCTATCAAGTACTCCTATATACTGATCACTCTGCCATTAAATATTTTTCTAATAAACCAATCACGAATGGGAGAATAACTCATTGGTTGTTACTACTGCAGGAATTTGATATAACTATCAAGGATCGTCCAGGAAAAGAAAACGTGGTTGCAGACTTCCTATCCAGGGTTCCAAAGATGGACAATACGCTCACAGTTGATGACTAGTTTCTTAATGAAAAATTGTTTGCAGTAGCGGTAAAAACGCCATGGTATGCAGACATGGTGAATTACTTGGCTGTAGGAAAGTTGCCCGTACACTTAACATCAAGGGAATGAAAACTAATTGTACAATGCAACGCAAGGTTCTCTTAGGTCAGTGGATACCTCTTACATACGGGGGTCGATATGCACATACATAGATGCATAAGGGAGGACAAAATACATGACATCCTACGAAGCTGTCATGATGAGCCTTGTGGTGGCCATTTCACATATCGTAGAACAGGGCATAAAGTGTTACAATTAGGCTACTATTGGCCTACCATTTTCAAATACGCAAAAAAATACGTCCAAGCCTGTGATAGCTACCAAATAATGGGTCGCCCAGGCCAAGCAGATGAAATGCCACTATAGCCACAACTGGTGATAGAACCATACGAGAGGTGGGCACTAGATTTCTTTGGGCCATTCGACCCACCATCAAACCAAAAAAAATACATATTGGTTGCCATTAATTATGTAACAAAGTGGGTAGAAGCAGTGGCCTTATCAAGAGCCACGGAGGAATATGTGATTAAATTCCTTTTTGAGTTGTTCATACGATATGGTTTGCTTCGGGAAGTGATAACCGATGGGGGGGCACAGTTCGTAGGTAATACAATTACAACCACCCTAAAAACTCATCATATCATCCATAGAGTTACATCTACTTACCACTCGTGGGAAAACGGGCAGGTGGAAAGCACCAACAAATTTCTGGAGGCAATTCTTACCAAAACCCTATCAGCATATTGCCAAGACTGGGCCGCTAGATTACCAGAAGCCTTATGGGCCTATCGCACAACCTGGCAGAACACCACTAGATGCTCCCCATATCATCTAGTATTTGGGAGAGAGCCTATTTTCCCTATTGAGTTCGAGATCAAGACTCTAAGGACAGCCCAGGAGGTAGGGTTGGACTTAGCAGAAGCCTAGGTTAAAAGGCTCCAACAAATAAATGAGCTAGATGAAATACGGCTACTAGCTCTACAGTGAACAACGATCGTCCAACAACAACAAGCTAAGTGGCATGATAACCTCATCAAGAAGAATATATTTCAAAAAGGAGATTGGGTGCTCCTCTATGACTCCAGATTCCAAGATTTTTCGAGAAAATTGCAAACAAGGTGACTCGGTCCATATGAAATTAAAGAAGTACACAATAATGGTACACTCATATATGGGTCCAGTGCTACATTTCATGTAAACAGGCACAGAGTGTGCCTGTATCACAAACCACTCACAAAGGAATCTTTTTACCAGTAGGTACGAAATGATCCTACCATCCAAGTTATGGATGGAGGGGGTGATAACCCCACAACCTCAAGTACATGAGAATTTGGCTACCATCATTTGTAAATAGTGTATATAATTTCTTTAAAATCCCTAGTTCCTATTTTGCTGTACATTATTCATGCCCCAAAATGTATTCTCTCTCTTCTATTTTTATTTTTTTGTTCAGACTCTTTGAACGGCTGTTGTTCAATCTAATTGAACAGCTTCTATTCAATCGGATTGAACAGTCGTTTCATTACGTTTTTATTATTTTTCTATTCGAACTCTTTGAACGACTGCTGTTTAATCTAATTGAATAGTTGTTTTTCAATCGGATTGAATAGCTTTGTTCTTGCGTTTTTATTATTTTGTTGTTCAAACTCTTTAACGGCTGTTGTTCAATCCAATTGAACAACTGTTGTTCAATTAGATTGAATAGCCGTGTTTTTGTGTCTTTATTACTTTGTTCTTCAAACTCTTTGAATGACTGTTGTTCAATATAATTGAACAACTGCTGTTCAAACGGATTGAACAACTGTGTTTTTGCATATTTATTACTTTGTTTTTCAAACTAATTGAATGAATGCTATTCAATCTAATTGACCATCTGTTGTTCAATCGGATTGAATAGCTGCGTTTTTATGTTTTTATTACTTTTTTGTTCAAACTATTTGAATGGCTGTTATTCAATTTAATTGAATAGCTACTATTTAATCAGATGGAACAACTGTGGTTTTTCGTTTTTATTATTTTGTTGTTCAAACTATTTGAACGAATGTTATTCAATCTAACTGAACAATTGTTATTCAATCGGATTGAACAACCATGTTTTTCGTTTTTATTATTTTTCTATTCAAACTCTTTGAACGGTTGCTGTTCAATCTAATTGAACAGTTGTTGTTCAATCAGATTGAACAACCGTGTTTTTCGTTTTTCTTATTTTGTTGTTAAAACTTCTTCAATGACTGTTGTTCAATCTAATTGAACAACTGCTAGTCAATCAGCCTTATTTCCTTCTTTTGTCGATATTCCCCTTCATCCACACCTTATCTATGAAAGGCATCTCACAGGAGGAAGTGGCAGTGGAAGAAAGGAGTAGAGTAGTAAAAGTTACTAATAAGATTATTCTTTGATGCTATACTCTTTAAATCGGAAGCTGACAGTGCACATATATGAAATGAAAGGCTAAGTCATTCCCAGCTCAATTATGTTATCATACAATACATGATCTTATGATGGTACATATTTCTACACTTTCGAGTAGTATTTCCCTCCAATATGAAGAAATAGAAATAAGGGATATTAATTGTATTGGAATTATTTTACTTCTCTCACCATCCCTAACTCTTAAGGAGTTAATGAGACTCCCTTCATGTATAAATAATAACTATTATGTTTTCATACATATTTTTAAGAGGGGATAAGGGGTCTCATCATGAGCTAGCTTACCATGATCATAAGGGTTTAACAAGTGACATGCCCACAATGGCCACCACACTAGGGTAATGACCTTCTCATCTACTTGAAGGACAGGAGGTCTCATCATGAGTCGGCCTGATCACTCTATTGCAATCCTAGTGATTGTCACTGTGACTATCTGGCCATCACACTAGCACAGTGACCTCCTTATAAATCGAAATGATTATGTTTCAAACTATGCTTACATGCAAATTTTCAAAAGAGGATAGGGGGTCTCATTACAAGCCAGCCTATCATGTTCATAAGAGCCTAGCAAGTGACATGCCCACAATTGCCACCACACCAGGGTAATGACCTTCTCAACTCCTTGAAGGACAGGAGGTCTCATCACGAGCCTGCCTGATCACTTTGCTACAGCTCTGGTGAGTGGCACTATGGTTATCTGGCTATCATACCAGCATGGTGATCTCTTCACAAAATTGACAGAAAAAATACTTTTACACAATGATCCTGGCTCATTTTTTGGGGTTAAAATAGCAACCCTATCGAGGCTATGAATGCCTGCTGGCAGCAGTGGCTCTGCTTATGGTATGAGAGTATGTTTCCTCAAATACTCTTATCCTTTTATACCATTATTCTTTTGCAAGCCACTACTCAAATTAGTGATGATTCTAATCTACCACATAAATAACTATAAGGAAGATATGCTTACATTTTTTACCCTCGAGATGACATCGCCAATCATTACCCATCTCAATCTTGCTTCCGTCACACTTATCATTAAAAAATAGCATCATATAATAATAATAGTTATATTGTTCTCTCTCCCTCTCCGGTCACTTCCACACGAGATGCATTCATATCAAAACTTCCAAATCCGAACTTTACACTGCATATGCTCATAATTACTTAATTACTCCTCATCCCCTGAAACTTTGAAATCCATGACCTCTTCTCTCATGTACAGACCATGATTATCGAATCATGAAAATCCTCGTTCGCATTCATGACTGGCCAGACCCCTATTGTACTTAAGGATGTGGGCGCCCTTACTTCGATGGAGGGGGTTTAATTAGTCATAAATTAGCAAGCATGCAGAAATTCTACACAAATCCTGTTAGATATACTGATAAGACCAGAAGAGCATCGCAATTAAGGCATGAAGTTACCTGTGGAGGAGTGCAATCGCTCTTTCTCTTACACTCAACATTCATTAGAAACAAAAAAGCTGAGAGAGAATAGAATCAAAAGAATAAAAAACACAGGGAAACATACCAACCATGGGAGGAAATTCTCTTCGGAAAAAACCTTCGTACACTAAATACATGGATTTGATACAGAAGTGGCAACTGAGTTTCTGCAAAACCTGCAAGAAGGGCAGACCAGAATCAAGGGAAGAGTTATACCAGTCATAGAGGAGATTATTGCCAAAGTCTTTGTAATACCAGTGGAAGGAGAGAGATGGACAAAGAAACACGTCCTCTTGCGAGAGGGAGTTGCAGCATATCAGGATTCGGAAGAGCCATTAGCAAGAAAAGGAAAAGGGATTAACCCTACGTATCTACACCAACCATGGAAGGAACTGACGACATTCATTCAAAGATTCATTACATGTGATGGACGCCAAGACATGGTAAAACCTCATCAACTTAAACTTCTAGCTGTACTTAAGAAAAATATTTCAGTTAATCTATCCGCTTTCTTAAATTCCATATTACATGACACTGTTGTTCGAATAAGAAGAGCTAAAAACCCCTAAGTAGTTTTCAGCCACCACGGATTAATCAAACTAATCACCATACATGAGTTTGATAAGTAGCAGATAGTATAGGAAAATTTTGTTAACCCTGCCACATAGATACCTGAGGAAAACCCTGGCAAAACCAAAATTGAGCTCCCCAGGGTAAACATACCTAGAAGAAAAAGGACCCGCACCGCAATCTTAGAACCAAGCAGGAAGAAGCAGTCAAAAACACTTCAGGGAACCTCAGACTTCATAGAGAAGGAATGGCCATCCCGTTCACTACCCTCAAGCCCTCAAAATGCACCCTTACAAGACTACGAGGAAGAGATGGCTCAAGTCTTGGAACAAATGAGGGTAGACCATGAATCTAGAAGCCTACTGGAAGCTGAAGAACAAGAGGAACCTATAGATAAGTCTGCCACTGCTAGAAATTCTGGCCATACCAAAATCCTACCCTACCAAGAACAATCACAGGCCTTTGGAGCTCTGTCCCCTCTCAATAATTATGATATAATTACTGAAGGGCAAGCAGGAGGGAGAGCGGAATCAGAAAATCAGTCAGGAGACACTATCCCTCTAGAGCAAAACACAAGCATAGAAACAATTCCATTAACACCTGAACGTAGCATTGTCTCGCCCAGTCAGGACCTTCATACAGAATTAAACTCAGAAGCCCAAGTAGAAAACACCACCGCAGACCACCCTGAGGTTGGAAGTACCGTCCCTGAAAAAGAGAATGTTGCTTCTCCACCGCCTGCTGAAATTAGGACATACGAGAGTGCAGCTAAAAATAAGATTAAGAAACTGAGCAGGACCTGCAAGAGATTGAAGAAAATGGTGAAGCACTTAAGGAAACAATTGAAGGAGGAAAATAAGGCCCAGAAGCCTAATAAGGAATTAACCACAGTCAAAACCCAAACTGAACCAAGCCCCAATCTGTTAGACACTGCTGAGGTTGGAATACAGATTGACCCAGCAGATACTGTCGAGTATTGGATTCAGGTTGACTTAGCAAGCACCATTAAAATCAAGGTACAAACAGACACAATGGACACTCTTGAAGCCTCTTTCCAAACGAGGTACCCAAACGAACAAAACCCCTGCCTATGCCCCTCTAGTTGAAAGAGTCGCCAATCAAAAATGATATAACAAGTTAATCATATCACAACATGAGTTGGCTCAATGTAAAAAGGAGGTAGTACCAGCACAAGAATATTCGGCACTACTAAAGAAATTCACAAACCTTTCCACTATAGAAGATGAAACATTTTCCCAGCTTAGAGAAGAGTAGGAAAAGGTAAAAATGACACAAGAATAGGTGGAGCAGGCCAAGAAACAAATCACTATGATTTTTTCCTTATATTATGATGCACTAACATGCAGGGCACCAGCCACTAACTATGCCCTGTTCTTAACAGAACAATATTTGCTGCTAAAAATCAAGGCTGTTAGGGCAGGGAAGTCCACAACTTTTAAAACTGTAGAAGAGTTCTTCCACTGCTACAACGAGCAAGATGAACAGGTCCAGCGCTTTTATGTGAACTCTACATGCATGATTTATTTTTAGAAGAGGACATAGACAACAATCCTAGTCCCTTTATAGGGGATGTTTGGTTTCAAGCCTTCCTCTCATTCGCTAAAAATTAGATTAGGTGGGCTAAAGCTTATAACATCTTCCAAAAGAGAGAGCATGGCTTAGACCTGTGGGTCAGAGGAGAACCTACAAAACCCCTGCAACTTTTTATCCAACACAATAAATTCATGCAAAGGGAAGGTGTAAGGACCAGGCTGGGGCCCATCCATAAAGACATCATAGAACATGGACAGGAATATTTCAAAGATATTCAGGAGGCAGCCTTGGCATTAGATAAATAGAGATGGATGGCCTCCACCAACAGTGTGAAGAATAGGGAGCCGTTTGGCTATAGAAATTTCAAGGAAGTTGTCTATAAATTCCTCTCATATAGTAATCTAGTCTTCAGCATGGGTCCTGCATGGTTAGGATGTAGATATAGATGCCCTCTTATCTGGTATCCTCCTGAGGGCTATGATCATGACTACGAATTTCAAGAAGGATACACAACCGATGCCTTTGCAATAATTAGACAGAAACAAGATTTCAGGGCATAAAAGGAAAAGTTCTACCCTTCGTACTCCTTAACACAACTACATCTCAACCATCTGTTTGCATGTAATATCCCAAAATAAGGAATTTCTACAACAATAAGGATATCTTAAGATATTCTAAAGTTGGAGACACAACAATGTAAAAAACATATTGGAGTAGCAGCGTTATATCAATACACAAATCATGAGAAGATCCAAATAGCCATGAAATTGATCTTATAGCAGCAAATGTATTCAAATCCTTGAGGTAATGATCACTCAAGCCATGCAATGCAAGCCTCAATAGAACATGTACAAGAAAATGGGCACTGCTACATATAGAAAGCCGAAGGCTATGACTACGCAGTTTACAGGAGGCACTGATACAGAAATAATATCAATACATAGATATGGAAATGTATGGCTCAAATAATGTGGGGAGCAAAGCTCTAACCCCTGAAAAAAAATATCAAGTCAATCCTAGAAGGATTGGCTGAAATGTACAAAATGGAAAAAATGTCGGAATAGCAGGGCTGAGTAGCAGCTGCAACTCAAGAACTGGATGGAGATTGTTGTAAATGATACACAAGCTGAATAGACCTCCTCCAATGGATCTTCCAAGTGAAAGCCTGATCCTAACATTGAAGATCTGACCCTCCAAACAATACTGCAAACCCTCACTGCAGATACACACTGAAAATAATGCAGTCTAATAGAGGGATTGCGCTGTAGATCATGGAAATGGTTGGCCTGGTGCCAAATATGATGGGAATCATCTCAAATTCTCCCTCACTGATCCTCCAAAGGAAATAAGACTTCCTTCTCTGAAAAATAAGTACAGGAAGTGGTGTTCAGTAACCTCCACTGCAACACCCTGCAACACAACTCAACTCTAAACAGAAACTGCGTTGTAGCTGAAGGAGGGTACTTGGCCTAAAGCCTAAATGTTGAGAAATGAAGAGCATCTCCTTCAAGAGGCCCTCTTGGAAGGATAAGGAATTCCTAAACAATAATGCCTTGTGCTAAGTAGCACTGCAACTCTGCTAAACAACAGGAGAATGCACAAAGTCTAAACAGAAAATGAAATCAATAATCAATAGCATGAATAACAATGGCTGCCTTGCCCTCCTTTTAAACAAGTGAAATCCCTCTCTCCATGGGTACCACTCATTAGGGTTTCCTCCACCAAATAAACCTCTTCCCATTCATACTGTGCTATCTATCAAAGTGTTTTCCACCTCCTATCCCAGCGCTGTTGACTTGGTCAAACTTGACCTTGTCTCCATGCAAATGTCCTCTTTCACACTTGAGGGTGTGAAATCCAGCTCCAATGATGATCCCCTTTCATACTATGAGGGATTTTACTCATTTTTTTATTATGCATGGGCCTCCTTACCCAATTATTCATCTCCTAAGTGAAATCAGCAAAATTTAATATTCCAATTTGCTGCATGCAAATTTTTTAATATTATAGTCCTCCCCTCCCAAATGTTGCTTGTCTTCAAGAAAATACAAGGATAGAACTGAGAAATCTCCTCCCAAGGCATGGAGATTGAAAATTATTGGGAAAAAATCTTCCCCCATATGGATCCTCCATTCCCAAGCAATCATCCATACAAAATGAGTCACCTCCCAACATGGCAACTCCTGAAAATGCTCCTCCACCTTGAGATCATGCAATGTAGGTAGACTGAAAATCTGAACATGGTATACATAAGAACCTACCCCATGTTTTCCTCCTCTCCACTTATGATAAGTGTAGAGCAGATGTTGATCCTAGGCTACAAAATAATTTCCCTCAAGTGGCAAGATGAAGACTAGATCTCCAAATATCTCCTCTCCAACATTGTGAATCAAGCTGGCCCAAATCATCCCATATGTGATGGATAGGAAATCATCACCATATGGAATTCCATCAATCACATGGCCCACCTCAACAAAAGGAAACAAGCGTTTGGCAGTGGTGGCCATATCTCCTCTCATGCTCCCATTGGAACATGCAATGCAGAAAGTGTGGGAATCCTCTCCCCCAAAGGACACACCCAACTCATGTGTCTCTCTCCCAATCATGATTCAAATACAAATAAGATCAATATCAGAAAATGAAATCATAATCAACATCAAAATGAGGAAAATTTTGAAGTTTTCATGTGGTGCAAGAAGGTACCAACAATTTTCCCAATAGTGACAACGTAGTTTTGCAAATTGCTGCTTCAGAAAACTACATGCCAAGTTGTTTTTTGTTACATGGATAATTATGTATGTCATGACATCTACTAATAAATAGAAAATGGCTGAGTACATCAAATAAACATACATGAAAGAAAACACTTGCCCAAGGCCATATAAGAGATGGTTGTCTCCATCATACAATTTGGCCCAATGTTGACCATGGAGCTTAATGAAAATCTTTCCCTCTTGTGGAGCAATGCACTGAATATGAATGGTAAGAGTACCAAAATACTGTGTTAGAAAATCCATGGATACAAAAAAAATATTCTTACCATGTGTTGAGAGCAAGATGATGCATGTGAATAATTCCTCCATAGTGGTATGACACACTCCTATGAAGAGGAATAAACCATGTGCTGCATGAAGACCACTCTTCTCATGCTTGGAAATCCAAGTTAAGAATAATGATATCAATGTAATAGATGTTTCCATCCACTAATTCATCATTCTCACATCCTTCTTGTCCACCAAGTGCATCAAGTGTGAATTTATCCTCAAGATAACTTCACACTTGATGCACTTGGTGGACAAGAAGGATGTGAGAATGATGAATTAGTGGATGGAAACATCTATTACATTGATGGCTAAACTTTTTCAAGAGTAACCAGCGTAGCCAAGCCTCCTGTTGCCCAGTGTCATAGATCTTCAAGTGGATTACTAGCCTCTTTCTCTTCATCCACATCCACTCAATCATTTGTGGATGTCTCCTTCCATCCTCCATCTTGGTACTCCTCCCATGAGGGCCACCATCCTCCAAATCAGATTTATATCCTTGCATTTCATGGGATATTGAAATGCAATCTTCTCAAAGATCAAGTTGATCCCATAGGGACCCAAATAGGTGGTAGGAAAAAACCTCCCATCATGATTTGCAGGGATCAATAAGTGTCCAACACAAACATGAGATATGGTATCCATCCTAAGATGTCCTCCATCATCTATATGCTCCCCCTTGAATCCACAAAGATCCAAGTGTGAGAAGGGAAGAACCTCCTCAAACTGTTGAAGAAATTTTCACTCCATGATGTGTTGAAGTGCACCTCCAATGAAATATCTCCATGAGATCTCCCTCTCATCAATAGTCCTCCAAAACGAATGAGGTCTTGGATCTGCTGAAGGTAGAAGTCTCTCTTTGAGCTGAGAGGTGCTCATTGAAAAAGTGTCATCTGGAAAGGGGAAAGTTTTTCTCATCTCAAGATGTCTACTATCTATCATCCTCCCCTTCAAGTCTTCAAACCCCAACCTCAAATGTGATATGCAATCCAAAAATGGCTTATGAGGATGATGGTTTATTTATTCCTTGAATTTTTCCAGGTTGCACAACGCAGTGCAATATTGCTGCTCTAGGTTAGCAGTGTATGTTGATTCTTGGTCATTTAAATATGAATTTCCACAAATCTCCAAAATATTTGCTGAAATAGAAAGTGGAACTTCATTCATACCTTGATGGAACTTGGGTGCTCCTTGTATGGCTGCAATAGTTCTCTCTTCCAATGAAATAGATGCCCCATTTTCAGATGTAGAAGGTTGCTCTTCCAAGGCTGTGACAACACTGGTACAAGTCTCTTCCCATGGTGGTGTGGGTTTTTTCTCCTCTTATCTTTCTCTATCAAAGGTTCTAATCAACCTTTGAGTGAATTCTGAAAAAGTATTCACCCTTGCATGGCTCAAGTGGTTGAACCACCAAACATTGGCTTCACCCTCCAAGTGCACCGCTGCAACTTCTACTACTTCTCTCTCTACCACTGGGTGTAGTAGGAAGAATGCCTCAAGCTTTCTTGCCCAAGCTCTTGTTGTATATGACCCATCAAATGTAGACAATAGGAATCTATTGCCTTGGTTTTCCTTTCTGCTGCATGGCCTCCTCTCCTCCTTCAACTGAATGAATTGTGGGAGAGCTAGAGTCTCCTTGAAGGCTCTAGGTTGAGATTTGTACTCAACAAGGTATTTACTTAGAATCTGATGATCCAATTATCTCTCATGCTTTCTTTCTTCTTCTTCATGAGAATAGGAAGTGCATGGACCTTCCTCTTCTATTTGCTCCTCCTCTTTGGAGAGGCTATTCTTAAGTCTGAAAAGTGATGAGAGTAATCTCATCCTTCTAATATTCTTCTAACTTCTTTGGCTGAAAATCACAGGCTGAGCCAAGATGGAGTCTCCAATACCAATGTAATATCCCAAAATAGGGAATTTCTACAACAATAATAATATATTAAGATATTCTAAAGTTGGAGATGCGGCAATGTAAAACACATATTGGAGTAGCAATGTTATATCAATACAAAAATCATGAGAAGATCTGAATAGCCATGAAATAGATCTTATAGCAGCAAATGTATACAAATCCTTGAGGTAATGATCACTCAAGCCAAGAAATGGAAGCCTCAATAGAACATGTATAAGAAAATGAAGGACACTGATACATATAGAAAGCCCAAGGCTATGACTACGCAGTTTATAGGAGGCACTGCTACAGAAATAATATCAATACATAAATATAGCAACGTATGGCTCAAATAATGTGGGGAGAAAAGCTCTAACCCCTGAAAAACAATATCAAGTCAATCCTAGAAGGATTGGCTGAAATATAAAAAATGGAAAAAATGTTGGAGTAGCAGGGCTGAGTAGTAGCTGCAACTCAAGAACTGGATGGAGATGGCTATAGATGATATACAATCTGAATAGACCTCCTCCAATGGATCTTCCAAGTTAAAGGCTGATCCTAACACTAAATATCTGACCCTCCAAACAATACTGCAAACCCTCACTACAGATACACACTGAAAATAACATAGTCTAAGAGAGGGAGTGCGCTATAGATCATGGAAATGGTTGGCCTGGTGCCAAAGATGATGGGAATCAGCTCAAATTCTCCCTCACTTATCCTCCAAAGGAAAGAAGACTTCCTCCTCTGAAAATAAAGTATAGGAAGTGGTGTTTAGTAACCTCCACTGCAACACCTTGCAACACAACTCAGCTCTAAATAGAAACTGCGTTGTAGCTGAAGGAGGATGCTTGGCCTAAAGCCTGAATGTTTAGAAATGAAGAGTAGCTCATTCAAGAGGCCGCTCTTGGAAGGAGAAGGAATTCCTAAATAGGAATGCCTTGTGCTAAGCAGCACTCCAACTCTGCTAAAAAACAAGAGAATGCACAAAGTCTAAACAGACAATGAAATCAATAATCAATAGCATGAATAAAAATGGTTACCTTGCCCTCATTTAAACAAGTGAAAGCCCTCTCTCCATGGGTCCCACTCATTAGGGTTTCCTCCACCAAATAACCCTCTTCCGATTCATACTGTGTTGTCTATCAAAGTGTTTTCCACCTCCTATCCCAGCGCTATTGACTTGGTCAAACTTGACCTTGTCTCCATGAAAATGTCCTCTTTCACACTTGAGGGTGTGAAATCCAGCTCCAATGATGATCCCCTTTCATACTATCAGGGATTTTACTCATGTTTTTATTATGCATGGGCCTCCTTACCCAATTATTCATCTCCTAAGTGAAATCAACAAAATTTAATATTCCAATTTGCTGCATGCAAATTTTGGAATATTACATTGCATGAGGACCTACAAATAGGTAAGCGAGGGAGTATGTTGGGCTGGAAGTAAGGTATTTTTTCACTTATGATCCCTTCGAATTATGACATAGTTTTGGTAGTTCTCTCTCATTTTAAAAAATAAAGATATAAAAGGTTTATAAAATCAGGGCAAGTGGGCTAACAACAAAAGGAAACACTTTTATAATAGAAATCTGACTTATTTTATCTTTGTATGTAGGAAAAAATAGTAGCTGAACCAACTTTAAATGGAAGACAATCGACAGATGCAGACTCACGGAATCTCAATACCTTCCAGAAACTGACAGAAGAAAGAAAGACGGGTCGAATCTCGAGAGCCCAAATGACAGCCATGCACAGTGGGCTGTTGTCTCGAAAATACTGACTCACTACGTGAAAACGCCTTTAAAAGGACCAAGGATGAATGAGAAAGAAGAATAATTTTTCCCTTCCTTAATCAACACTTCAGGACATAACTGTTCAATTTTACCCCTGTATTATCTTTTGATTCAATAAAGAGTTTTTTATGTTTTGGACAATCATAATTTGAGTTTTTCATTGCTTTATATCTTTTGGTGGTCTGGGCCCAACCTCTGGGAGTTCTTTGATAGTTTTTGTGTTGTGCGTAATTACAGAATCAATCTCCAGTTACCTGATGCAGTTGTAAATTACTTTCCCACTCAATAAAGTTATGGTTTTTTCTTTCTACAAAATATTTTAACATTCATGCTTTTGGTTTAATTTTTTACTGCATTCGTGCTTCCAGATTTATAATAATTATTTATCATTGTTAGATACTTTCATTTTCTCTCAACGCCCTTGCAGCTGATTTATGAATCATAGAATAATTACTGGTCAATGTATTCATCTTCACATATTAGATTGTTCCCTTAGTACGATAAGGCGTCCAATTCTTGATTATGTACAGTAAAATGTCAATTAGTCAGTTTGCAAAGGCAATTCCATTGCAAAATTATACCAGTAGTTGTTGATTCAGTTTATTTAGGTTGCTTTTCAATTCACTTAAGTTTTTTTTTGCTTCGATAAGTTTGTTGTTCAATTCACTTAAGTTGTTGTTCAATTTGATAAGTTTGTTGTTCAACCCTTCATTACATTGTTCAATTATAAGTTTCTTTCCTTCAAATCTAGGCAGTGTAGTTAGCTACATTATGCCATTTTCATGACTCTTTGAGTTTATTGAACTTTGAGAAATAGAGAATCCTTTTCGTAAGAATCATAGAGTAGCTATCGTTCGATCTCACTTGCATATACTGTGCCTACACTCTTGAAATAAAAAGACTTACCCTAGGTTGAAAATTGAATGAGGAACTTAGAGTTTACCTACAATAATCCACATTTGTGCACCAACACTCTCTACTGTGGGTTCTTGTAATGTGAGAAATAAAATCAACCAAAGTGTAGGAGGAGGCTGATGGTGGGTATCAGAGGAGGTGTGAATGACTATCCGGTGTAAGGAAACTAGGAAGTATCATCGGTAGAGCGCACCAGCATCAGTCACAGAGAGCACTGAGGAATTTAACCGAGAGGGGATAGGTTGTAACAAATTAATTCCATATGCGCTACAGTGAATGAGAGGCAACGCATACCAGGAGCTCGAACTTTGGAAGCTTTAGAGAATTACCTTGGAAAACAGGGATTGGTCTGACAACATTCTTCTCTATAGTCGCAGGGACAGGTCTGAATGGTAGAGGAGCAATAGATTTGGATAAGAAAGAGACTGTAGGAAAAACTAATTTTGGAGATGGAACAATCTGAAAAAATTCCAGGGACTAGCATGGACTCTGATAACATGTTAAACACACGCATGGTAAACCAACAAGTAAACACACAAGAAGAAAGATAAGCATGAGATATATTATTATTCACCATAGATGTACATTTATATTACATTGGTGTGACCCTTGGATTCCCATTCCAAGTGGTCTCTTGGACTCCATTTGTCCATTTTCCTTCCATACCTACCCGTTGAGGATTAGGTGTCCAACAGTGACTTTACCCAAAGTAATCAACCATTGAACACCCAATATCACATTGGTGTTAGGTATGTCAACCACAAAGAAGTGATCAGTCAATGTATATGTTCCCATGGTGACTGATAAGGATGGAACATAATGCATACATTTCATACTTCTATCTCATAGGACCAAAACAGAAAATCCCTCAAAAGAATCAGTGGGTATTGCCCTCCTTTGCACTAGTTTGGCATCAATAAAATTATGGGTAGCCCCATTATCAACCAAAATAGAAACCCTCTGATTCAAGATGGAACCTTGAACTCTTAAGGTCAAGTACTTAGGTACTCCTCTCAATGATGCAATAGCCCCTCCAATTGGAGCAAATGCCCCATTCCCATCTCCTGATGGTGTTGGATCATCTCCTGTAGTGTCAGCGTTGTGACCTCTTGTAATGTTCCCACTTAGCCTTAGCTAAGAGGAACATTCAATTTTGATTTAATTTCTATTTAATTAATAAATGAATAAAGTAGGACATGTAAAACTCCTAAAAAGTCTGAATAAATCAATGCCCATGTGAAAAAAGACAAATCAGGGCCATTTAAATAATCACTTGCAGGTGTGAAAGAGGTTTGAGCTAAATACTGGGCCAACCTTGACCAAATCAACATCGTTGTCTAGGTTCATTGCATCTCCAAAAGGGACAACGAAGTTCTAGAAGGAAGCCTCTCATCTGAAAAGGGCTAACTCATCAAGATGGTTTAGGGTTTTCAAAATATTTCTCATCTTATAAAAGGAGAAGGAGGGCATCAAGAGAAGGTTGTTGATTGATCATATTTCTGAGTATTTGTCTGCTTAGACAAATACCATTCTCTGTTGTTTAGTGGAGGATTGTATCTGGAATTACTATTCATGCATTTCACCTCTTCCTTTGAGGATTCAAGGAGGAAAGTTTGTTGAATTGAACCACTATTAGGCTTGAGGCCAAGCTCCATCTTACATTACAACGCTACTCATCTTGAGGGTTGAGTTGTCTTGTGAGCTTCAACAAGTGGGAGTCTAGATCTGCAGAGATCTAGTGTATTTTTGGGAGCCTCTTCCCATGGAAGGTGTTCTTTAACCTCCTGAAAGAGTGTCTCTGCTTCTTTTACTTTAGATATGAAATTTTACAGTAGT
Source organism: Pinus albicaulis (assembly GCA_034641835.2). NCBI lineage: Eukaryota > Viridiplantae > Streptophyta > Pinopsida > Pinales > Pinaceae > Pinus > Pinus albicaulis. Next base: position 935,800,385 of record CM076582.1, read on the forward strand.
TTTCTGTGTCATTTGAGCTACAGGACTGTTCCCATGAGTAGACTCCGTTATTTCTGGATGAGGGTTTTCATGGTGTCTTGCTCATAGTTTAGATCAGAGATCTCTAGTGCTGGGCTTTGCCTTCCACTGGGTGATCCATGAATTAGCTTGCTGATCTATGTTATGTTTAGATCTAATCCATTTTAATGAAATTTTGTATTCAGAAATTTACTGCAGCAGTTTCCAGATCTGCAACTTGTTTCTCAGATCTACTCTTATTCATGCATGCTTTTGTCAAAATTCCAAGTGGATCTTGAAGAGAAAACTATATAGTTTCTATATTTGATATAGATCTAATGTTTTATCCAAATATCTGTCCTAGATCTAAGTTGTAACTTCCAGTTGCTGAAGCTCCTTAAAAATAACGTTGTTGAAGCATTTTTGCAAATATACATGTGTTCCTGCTCTCTTTTCTAAAGATTTATTGCTGTATTGACTCATGCATTATACTGTATAACAAAAGGGCTTTATCATAATGCTGATTTTCTACTGTATGAATAAAATATAAGTCTCCTTACTGATATCCTCTAAACATCTGCTAAAACTGCACAATTCCTGAAGTAGTGCTTGCATTTGGCTGCAGCCTTCCTCTTTGGGTGCTTTTTAGCAAGTCAAGTTTTTGGGAGATCTATTTAATGAGTATAAAATGATTTTTTTTTTATGAAACTCCATATATAAGTCTCATACAACATAAATTAGGGGAAACAAGTCTTGATATGCGTTATTTTTGCACAATTTTACTTATACAGCGTTTCTCTTGAGCACCTTGTTGAAATTCCTGAAAAATGAATATTATAGTGGTATCAGAGCTCCACTCTTGGCACAGCCTGTGCTTGCATTGGAGCATAGTCATGCTACATTCCAAAGAATAGGATCCTCCCACTGAGAGGGAGAGGAGGTACCAAATTAGAAGTCATAAAAAGTATGACTCCACCACTGATGGCCCTGATAAGGGTCAAGACAAGGGGAAAGCCCCTGAATCTGTGAATGATAAGGATAAGGAAGCAGAGTAGTTTGCAAAAACTCTCTTGGAGACTATGAAAGATCTTTCCAAGAAGATAAAAGAGATGAGGGTGGATAGAATGAGGGAGTCCCTTGGGAGATTCCATCAAGGAGAAATTTCTGAAATGTCTCATTATGGGTCAACCTATGAGCTTTCCACAAGCCCCACAGGCCTCCAAATGCTCTACTATTCGTACCTTCTTGACTGTAGAGAATGAGGTACCACAAGAACCAACCTCCCTGGAAGGTTACTTTATGGAATATGACTCACAAAGTCAGAGGTTCAAGGATAACTTGAGCTTTCAAGACTTTTTCCATCTCAAGGACCAGAGGAGGCCATGGCAGCAATACAGAGATGGAGGTTTCCTTCATGGGAGACACCACACTATGGGCAGGTTCTTTTTTCCCAAGTTCAATGGATCATCCTCTTGTTCTGCTAAAGCATGGGTGGAAAAGTTGGACATCTATTTCCAGTTGAATAAAGTCCCCAAAGTAGAAGCCATCAATATTTTTGCGCTGCATTTTGAGGGTGAAGCCCACAACTGGTGATTCCATGGACTATCTACATTGGGACATAGAAATGTGTCTACATATGCTGATTTCACTAGAATAATAGTGGAGAGATTTGATCGGAAAGATCCTGAGGCACCTTTTATAAGCCTGGAAAAGCTGAAGCAGACAGGAGATGCAGAGGCCTATATCTCTGAATTCCCGAGATTGTCAGTAATGGTCCCTGATCTATCTATAGCAAGGAGAGTCTACATGTTCATTGATGGCCTGGAGGAACCTTTGCATGGGTTGGTTAAGTCTACCAAGCCCATCACTTTGCATGATGCCATTGAGAGAGCTATAAATCTCCAAGATGCCTTGCTAAGAGCAAAGGCAACTTTCCAAAGCAAAGCCCCTCACTCTTCTAAGGGGAAAGAAGGGAAATATGCTCCACTCAAAGAGAGATCACTGAAGAAACCTCTTGACCTTGATCTCAGAAGGGAGCTAAGGAAAAAGAGATTGTGTTTCACTTGCCAAGATACATGGGCACCAGGACATAGATGTGCTACTGGAAGGGCACACTATATTAAAGTCTTCTCAGATTTTGAGGAGGAAGATGGGAATGATGGACCTAGGAGGGGTCATAGCACTGGTGATGATGAGGAGGAAGATCAATCACCATCCAGAGGTGAAGAGGGAGCCTTTTCTCCAACAAGTGGGACTCTTGCCTCTTTGAGAGGAGTGCCTAAGTACTTGACCCTGAGATTACAAGGCTCAGTCATGAACCAAAGAGTGTCTATTCTGATTGACAGTGGAGCTACCCACAACTTTATTGATGCTCACCTTGTGCAGAGGATAGGAATCCCCACTGAAAATTTTGATGGGTTTTCTTTTTTGGTCCTAGGAGATAGAACCATGCAATGCATGAGATATGTTCCTTCACTTTCTGTCACTATGGGATCCTACACCTTGGTGGAACATTTATTTGTAGTTGACATACCAGACACCAATATCATCTTGGGTGTGCAGTGGTTGATTACCTTGGGGAAGGTTACCACTGATTGGAAGGCCTTGCAAATCGAGTGGGTGGAATTGAAGAGTTGGAAACCACAAATAATTCAAGGCATGCAAACTTATCCTACACCTGATGTTTACACACAAACAACAAAGATGGATTTGCACAGTGGAAGCAAGGATCTCACAGTTCCTTCTCTCCTATTTATGAGATTTTTGCAAGGGACATTCCTACCTCATGGAAAGCCACTTGGAATTCCATTAGATTATGATCATGTGGGGGAAGCCTCACAAAGTGCTGCTCCAAGAATAGACCAAGCAAGGAGTGGAGCAATGAAAGAGAAAGCCACAGCGCTATGGGAGGAAGGAAAGGGGAGGATCAGCCTCCTAGCAAACAAATTTGGTATGCATAATGTCAAAGAATCAATCAACAACAAGGCAAGCACCACCATATATGTATCAGTAGCACTGTCATTTTTGAGCTATGTGGAACCATATTGGAGATCTCAACTCCTTGTGGAGTACTCCAAAGATCTTCACACTGGGATGATATTAGATGGCATGAATCAAGGGGGAGGCTATGTGGTCCATGAAGGGGTAATCTAACATCTTGGTAAAGTATTCTTGTCTCAAGCCTCCATGCTTAAGCAAGAGATACTACAGAGATCACACAAAGAGTTCCTTTCCAGCTATATGCAGTCAGCAAAGATCTACACCCTAGTCATGAGGGGTTTTGATTGGGAGGGTATGAAGGAGGAAATACATCAACACTATGATTAGGAGGAAATACATCAGCACTTACAAGAGTGCAATAGTTATGAGGAGATGGAGTAGCCAAAGGACTCTATGCAGGAGTTCCTTTCTAGCTATATGCAGTCAGCAAAGATCTACACCCTAATCATGAGGGGTTTTGATTGGGAGGGTATGAAGGAGGAACTACATCAACACTATGATTGGGAGGAACTACATCAGCACTTACAAGAGTGAAATAGTTATGAGGAGATGGAGCAGCCAAAGGACTCTATGAAGGAGTCATTTCAACCATCTCTTCCTTCTCTTAAAAGAGGAGAAATTCCCATGCCCAACTCCATGTGTGTGGGAGACTTGAATGGTAAAGAATCTGATCTTATGGAGCATTTTTATTTTTCTGATTTGATATATTCTCTTACCATATGTATGTAGGCCATGGCTCCTATAAGGAGTGATATTACATGCATATCTCATGGCATTGATGAGGCCAATAAAAATTATAAATCTTTCCACTCCCTTGAGGTGCAAAGGGAGATTCTCTATCATGATGGGTGCTTCCCAAAGGCACCTAACTTGGGTATCACTTTCAGCCATGTCAAAGTGACCCATGCAGCCAAGATGTGGTGGGATTACCACTTACCATACTTAGATCTACTCAAGACAAGGAGTGCATAGTGTTGGTATATTATGTGGGATTGTGACCCACCTCCTTAAGTGCAAATTTCAGTTTTCATATATGTGATTTTGCTTTCATACATCGATGATATATTGGTATTGTTTATGGGTTTGTATGGGCAAAGAGTGGGAAGTGTATATGTACCCCATGGGATGGAACTCCATCTTGTACTTCATGATACATGTTTTAGATGTGACATTGCTTCACCCATGTTTATTTTTGTAGAGTTTTACACTCCTGAAGGGATGGACTATGCCCCTATCACGTTAACCTTGGAGGAGCAATTTTTGATGTATTGGCTTAAGGAGCACTTGGCCCATGATGAAAGATTGATTCTTGATGGTGCCATCAATGGAGGAGGAGAAGAACTACAGCTCTTACCCTATCAGTTTCTTGAGGACAAGCAACATTTTGGAGGGGAGGACTATAATGTTCCCACTTAGCCTTAGGTAAGAGGAACATTCAATTTTTTATTTAATTTCTGTTTCATGAATAATGAATAAAGGAGGACATGTAAAACTCCTAAAAAGTCTGAATAAATAAATGCCCATGTGAACAAAGACAAATCAGGGCCATGTAAATAATCACTTGCAGGTGTGAAAGAGGTTTGAGCTAAAGACTAGGTCAACCTTGACCAAATCAACAGTGTTGTCTAGGTTCATTGCATCTCCAAAAGGGAAAACACAGTTCTAGAAGGAAGCCTCTCATGTGAAAAGGGATAACTCATCAAGATGGTTTAGGTTTTGCAAGATCTTTCTCATCTTATAAAAGGAGAAGGAGGGCAGCAAGAGAAGGTTTTTGATTGATCATATTTCTGAGTATTTTTCTGCTTATACAATATCATTCTCTGTTGTTTAGTGGAGGATTGTATCTGGAATTCCTATGCAGGGATTTCACCTCTTCCTTTGAGGATTCAAAGAGGAAATTTTTCTGAATTGAACCACTATCAGGCTTGAGGCCAAGCTCCATCTTACATTATAGCACTGCTCATCTTGAGGGTTGACCTGTCTTGTGAGCTGCAGCAAATGGGAGTCTAGATCTGCAGAGATCTAGTGTATTTTTGGGAGCCTCTTCTCATGGAAGGTGTTCTTTAATCTCTTGAAAGAGTGTCTTTGCTTCTTGTACTTCAGATATGAAATTTTATAGTAGTTTTCTGTGTCATTTGAGCTACAGTGTTGTTCCCATGAGTAGACTGCGTTATTTCTGTATGAGGGTTTTCATGGTGTCTTGCTCATAGTTTAGATCAGAGATCTCTAGTGCTGGGATTTGCCTTCCATTGGGTGATCCATGGATTAACTTGCTAATATATGTTCTATTCAGATCTGATCCATTGTAATGAAATATTCTATTCAGAAATTTACTGCAGCAGTTTCCAGATCTGCAACTTGTTTCTCAGATCTACTGTTATTCATGCATGCTTTTGTCAAAATTCCAAGTGGATCTTGAAGAGAAAACTATATAGTTTCTAGATCTGATATAGATTTTATGTTTTATCCACAGATCTTTCCTAGATCTGAATTTTAACTTCCAACTGCTGAAACTCCTTAAAAATAACGCTGTTGAAGCATTTATGCAAATATACATGTGTTCCTGCTCTCTTTTCTGAAGATTTATTGTTGTATTGACTCATGCATTCTACTGTATAATGAAAGGGATTTATCATAATTCTGATTTGATACTGTATGACTGAAATATAAGTCTCCTTGCTGATATCCTCTGAAAATATGCTAAAACTGCGCAATTTCTGAAGCAGTGCTTGCATTTGGCTGCAACCTTCCTCTTTGGGTGCTTTTTAGCTAGTCAAGTTTTTGGGAGATCTTTTTAATGAGTCTAAACTGATTTTTTTTTTATGAAACTCCATATATAAGTCTCATACATCATAAATGAGGGGAAACAAGTCCCGATCTGTGTTATTTTTGCACATTCTTACTTATACAACGTTTCTCTTGAGCACCTTGTTGAAATTCCTAAAAAAGGAATATTACACCTCTTCTTATTCCTCTTCATCATCTGAGAAGACCTCTATGTAGTGTGATTTTCCTACTACACATATATGTCCAGGTGCCCAAGCTTCTTGGCATGTGAATCAAAGCTTCCTCCTCCTCAAATCTGTTTGGACATCATCATCAAGAGGTTTTTTGTATTGGCTCTCCTTCGAAGAAGGAGCCTTCTCTTATTTTCCATTTGATGGAAAAGAGGGCTTGTGCTGAAAATTTTCCTTTGATTTTTGCAAGGCATCTTGAAGGTCTTTAGCCCTTTCAGTGGCATCTTGTAGGGTAGTGGGCTTGGTATATTTAACCATCCCATGAAGAGGTTCATCTAACCCATCAATGAACATATACACCCTTCTTGCTGCTAATAAATCAGGAACCATAACGGAAAGTATTAAGAATTCAGAAATGTAAGTTTCTGGATTACCTAATTGTTTTAGTTTTTCAAGCCCGATGAATGGTGCTTTAGGATATCTTCTATCAAATATTTCTACCAGCCTTCTATTGAACTCTGACTGTGTAGTCACATTGTGTAATATCCCAAAATAGGGAAAATATACACCAATAGGAATATCTTAAGATATTCCAAAAGTGGAGCTACAACAATCCATGAACATAATAATGAAAGAGTAGTGTTACATCAACTCAAAAAATGTAAGAAGTGAATCTAGCCATCTTATTAGTCTCATAGCAACAAAATTGATACAAGATCTTGAGGAAAGAGTTACTCAAGATAGGCAAAATTAGCCTTAAGAAACATGTACATAAAATACAAGCCCACTGCTACACAGGAAAGTTTACAAGGCTAGGAAAACACATTTTTATTAAGAATAAATATTGTTTGGGAGTGTCAATGCACAAATATACAAATTCAGGGCCCAAAAAATGTTGGGAGTAAAGTTCTAGATTCCCCAAACTGACTTTCAAGACAATCCGGAAAGGATTTCCTGAAATATACAAAATGGAAAAAATGTCGGAGTTGCAAGGATGAGTAGCAGCTACAACTGAAGAACTGGATGGAGATGGCCGTAGAAGATGCACAAGATGAAAAAACCTCCTCCAATTTATCTTCCAAGTGAAAGGTTGATCCTAACACTGAATATCTCTCCCTCTAAACAAACATTGCAACCCTCACTATATATGCTCTTTGAAAATAACATAGTCAAGGAGAGGGATTGCACTGTAGATAATGGAAAATGGATGGCCTGATGCCAAAGATGGTGAAATCAGCCCAGATTCTTCCTCACTGATTCTCCAAAGGAAATAAGGCTTCCTCCTCTGAAAACTAAGCACAAGAAGTGGTGTTCAGTAACCTCCACTGCAACACCCTGCAACACAACCCAACTCTAAACAGAAACTGCATTGTAGCTGAAGGATGATGCTTGGCCTCAAGCCTAAATGTGGAGAAATGAAGAGAAAGCTCCCTCAAGAGGCCTCTCTTGAGTGGAGAAGGAATTCCTAAACAAGAATGCCTTGTGCTAAGTAGCACAACAACTCTGCTAAATAGCAAGAGAATGCACAAAGTCTAATCAGACCATGAAATCAATAATCCAAATCACGAATAACAATGGCTGCCTTGCCCTCATTTTAAAAAAATGGAAGCCCTCTCACCATGGGTCCCACTCATTCGGGTTTCCTCCACCAAGGAATATCCCTCCCATTCATACTGTGTTGTCTCTCCAAGTGTTCTCCACCTCCTATCCCAGTGTTGTTGACTTGGTCAAACTTGATCTTGTCCACATGCAAATGATCTTGTTCACACATGAGGGTGTGAAATCCAGCTCCTATGAATATCCCTTTTCACATTATGAGGTATTTTATTCATATTTTTAATATTCATGGGCCTCCTTACCCATTTATTAAGATGCTAGGTGATAAAATAAAATAAAAATATTCCAATTATTTGCATGCTAATTTTGGAATATTACAGTCCTCCCCTTCCAAATGTTGCTTTCCCTCAAGAAAATGCAAGGATAGAAATGAGAAGTATCCTCTTCTATCCCTGTAGCATCCTCATATGATAAAATCCTCCAAGTATCAAGATGATGTATCATTAATACATCTCCAATGTGTCCCTCCCAAGTATGCAAGCTAGCTTTTGGTGTGCATCCCAAATAGCTATAATCATGTAAAACATCCATGGAGGAAACAATGGGCTATCTAAATGCATTCTTGAGGCATGAGGTCTGATATATATTGGGATCTATCATCCCCATATGAATCTCCCATCCCCAAGCTATCATACATACAAAATGAGTCACCTCCCAACATGGCAACTCCTGAAAATGCTCCTCCACCTTGAGCTCATGCAATGTAGGTGGGCTGAAAATCTGAACATGGTAGACATAGGAGCCTGCCCCACACTGTACTTCTCTCTAGTTATGATAAGTGTAGAGTGTTGGCTGCAATAAAGTTGCCCTCAAGTGGCAAGAACAAGACTATATCCTCAAGGATCTCCTCTCCAAAGTTATGAAACATGCTTGCCCAAATCCTTCCATATATGATGAGTTGGGAATCACCATCATATGGCATCCAATCAATCCCATGGCCGACCTCATGATAGAAAAAATGTTTGGCTATGGTGGCCATATCACCTCTCATGCTCCCATTAGAACATGCAATGAAACAAATTTGGGAAATCTCTCCCCCAAGGGACACATCCAACCAATGTGCCACTCCCCCAATCATGCTTCCAATAAAAATAAGAACAGAAACATAAGGAACTACAATGAGAACCATACTTGTTTCCATATGTAGCAAGGGAGAAGAAAAATGGTCCCTCAAATGTAACCAACACATTTTGACCCTCAACTGCAATAGAGAGTGACAAAAAGGGTGGTTTCTCAACCACTTGCTTTCTGTCCCACTCTCCTCATATGTTTGGAGAAAGTGAATGATGTATGGTACAAAGTGAGCATGTTCTCCATAATACATCTCCTCCCCAAGTTCTCCTAGGGAGTGGTCATCAATAATTCTCATGGCCTCAAGTAGACCATGAGGTCTAGAATGAAGAATGCTCCTTCCTTGAGAAATATCCTACACATATATGGTTAAGGAATGCATATTTTCATTATATAAATCATTGTACAACCAAACAATATCCTCACCACATAATTTTCTCATACAAATGGAGTGGCTCATAGATGAGTCTCCTCTCATCCTCAAAGAGAAAAGAGGTGGTTGTGCTAACTCTTCCAAATATTTATGGATTTACTCCATCTCCACATGATCCATGCATCTCCTCATATGCCAATACATCTCCTCCTCAAAGCCTTCTAAAAAATACCCCTCCAAGATGGTGTGGTATGCCCTCACAGAAAAAGTGTGGCTGAAAAGGAAATCTTCATGAGCTACTTGTAGCAAATTTTCCTTGAGCTTGGAAGCTCTAGACAAGAAGATCCTACTATGATAGTAGATGACCCCATCTTTGACTGAATATCCCTCCTCATGCAGCTGGTCATCCAATATCATACAAGTAAAAAGATCCTTGGAATACTCCACCAACAATTGGGAGTTCCAATATGGATCTATCCTCCATAGTGACAGTGTTGATGATCTCCCTTGAAGAATATATGTCATATGGTCATCCTCCTCTTTGAAATCTACCATGCCAAAGATGCAAGTTGGAAGGTTGCTGACAAATTCTCATGAACTCTCTGGAGAATTTCTGACACTCGGAAGACTCACAGCTTCCTTCTGTCCCTATGCATGTCTCTCTGCGTGGTACCTGCGTGAGACTACGTCACTTTGCGTGGGCTCTCTACGCTGCCTTCTCCAACCTTCTGCGTCCTTCTTTCCTCGACCCTTATCACTGTTGGCTCCCTCTACTTCTTTTTCCCTGCAACTCTCCCTCCATAATCAAATTCTATTCTTTCATAATTTACTCCCTTCGGGTTATTGAGTCTATGCCCAGCTTACTTTCCAAATGACCCTCAAGCCTTATTTTATAATCTTCTCATTGATGAATCAACGACCCAGATTAGAAATATAATCAATGGAAAAGATTAAAACCTAACTTGATCTTCATTCTCTAGAAGATTCACACTCTGTTTTATTAATACCCATTAATTATTTAATTTCCCTAAGTTTATATTTAGGGTCTCCATTAAAATAATTAATTATTTTAATAAAACATAAACCGAGTGGAATTTCCACAAATGGTTTTTGGGTTATTTGGAATACTGATGTCCAAGACTCCTTACAAACTTTGAGAGTTGGAACACTTTCCTATGCTACAAAAAATGAACACTCCCTCTTAGCAAGGAAAATTTTCTAGCAAAATTCTTGTTGCATGCTACTCCGTCTTGAAGCATCCTCTACGTTGTTGATGCTTAGTTTTTGCCCCTCATCTACTATGATGCTGCCTTTTGTACTAGTGCACATGAAATTGTCACTATCACTACCTCATAGGTATTGCAACTCCCTCTGAATCCTGAGCCTATCCATTCCTGCTACTGAAATGGATTCTTGATCATCCCCATATTTTATCTGAAATAAACAAACTTAGTCTTCCCCATATCTTTCGTGAGGATATCTGCCACTTATTCTCTCGTAGGAGTGTATTGTAATTGTATAGATCCCTGTTGGACACAGACTCTCATGAAGTGACACATGATAAAAATGTGCTTCGACCGATCATGAAACACGGGATTTTCAGAGAGCTTGATGCAACTTTAATTATCACATAGAATTTTGGTCGCCTCCATCTTCTCCTTGAGTAATTTCAAAAGGAATTTCTGAAGCCCTATGGCCTCACATGAATTCGTGCTTACTGCCATATATTTTTCCTCTACAGAGCTTAGAGCCACAAATTTCTATTTTTTGCTACACCGGGAGGTCATTCCTGATCCAACACTAAAACAATACTCACTGGTACTTTTCCGATCTATTGGGCTCCCAACCCAATCTGCATTAGTGAACCCACTCAACCTGATGTCATTTCCTCGGGTGTATTTCAATCCAAGCTCAATTATTCCTTGTAGATATCTGAAAACATGTTTGGTTGCTTCCCAATGAGCCCTCCTTGGTTCCACCATGAACTGACTGAGAGTATTGACAACATAACAGATGTTTGGTCTCGTGTTTACCATATACATCAGAGAACCTATGAGCTTCCTATACAAAGTAGGATCAACCTCATCATCTTTGGACGTGCCAATTTTCTTCCAATTGGTAATCATTAGATTAGCCATCGATCTACAGTCCTCCATATGAAACCTCTTCAGAAATTTTGTAGTATACCTTCCTTGACCAAGGAATATCTCACCATTCTGCGGCCAAACTTCCAATCCCAGAAAATAATGCATCAGCCCTATATCCTTCATGTCAAATTTTTCTACTAAATTATCCTTGCAGTCCTTGATGAGCCTAGATTATCCTGTCAGAAATAGATCATCTACATACAACACTATTATCAGAGGCTCATCCCCTACTCTCAGATAGTATAGATTGGGATCTGTGTCACTCTTGACAAATCCCATTTTTTGCAAGTAGCTATCAATTCGACCATACCAAGCTCTAGGGGCTTGCTTTAATCCATACAAGGCCCTCTTGAGCCTACACACATGATTTTTCTGCTCATGCGTCTGACAACCCTCTGGTTGTTCAATATATACTTCTTCTTCTATCACCCCATTCATGAATGTGGTCTTGACGTCCATCTAGTGAATATCCCATCCCATCAGTGCAGCAAGGAATATCATGGATCTAATAGAAGTATATCGGGCTACTGGGGCAAAGCTCTCTTCATAATGTATCCCTTCTTTCTAAGCATATCCCTTAGCCACAAACCTAGCTTCAAATTTCATGATGATGCCATCTGCAGCATATTTGATCTTGCAAATCCATATCGAACCTACAATTGATCTGTCCTGAGGACAAGAAACCACTTCCAATACATCATTCATCATGATGGAGTTTTATTCTTCCACCATCGCATCGAGCCATACATGGTGTTGATTTTCCTCCCAAAAACTAGAGTGTTCCCCGACCTGCGCTACCAAATCTTGGTACCTTTCAGGTTTCCTTTGCTACCTCTTCTCATTTCTGGGGGCTCCAAAAAACTCTTCCGCATCCCTCAGAATTTGTCGTAATTTCCTGCTCGTCATACCACTAGTAGTGGGTGGATCTACCTGCTCTCCTTCCTACAAGTCCTAGGGAGATGTATCCCTTCGATCCTCGTTCCTTGGAAAGGCACTCGTATTACCCTCCATAGGTAGTTATGGTTGGACCAACAAATCCTCCTCAAACTGTGTAGCAGAAGCCATCTCTTGAGATTTCCTGAAGGCCCTTTCCTCCATGAACTTCACATCCTGCCATACTACAATCTTCCTGCTCTCAGGAATGTAAATACGGTAAGCCTTTGTATTCTCTCTATATCCCACCATATACCCCTTTTCTGCAGTCTTATCTAGTTTCTTCCTCTTCTCTTTGGGCACATGACAATATGCCGCACTGCCAAAGATCTTAAAGTGGCTCACTTCAGGCTTGATGCCAGTGAAGACACTTTCTTGAGTGATCTTACCCAATGTGTTGTGAGGAATCATGTTTTGTATGTAGACGGATGTATTAAAAGCTTCAGCCCATAGGAATTTGGGAATGTCTTGATCATACAACATTTCCCTTGCAACCTCGACAATAGTTCTATTCTTTCTCTCTGCAATTCCATTTTGCTCTGAATTAAATGGAGCGGTCCACTCTCTTTTGATGCCTTCCCTTGTGCAAAATTATATGATTTTTTTATCAATTTATTCTCCACCATTTTCTTATCACAGTGTCTTGATCTTCTTTCCTATCAGATTCTCCAGCAAATATTTAAACTCCTTGAACTGATCAAAGACTTCGTCTTTGTTCTTCATAAAGTAGATCCAGGTCTTCCTAGAATGGTCATCAATAAAGGTGACGGAATATTATGCACCACTAAGAGCTCTACTAGTGGACATTGGTAGTAGATGTTTGAGTGTATTAAGCCCAACACACTCTTAGCCCTATTTTTTCTTCTATGATACACTGCCTTGGCATACTTTACCAATACACACACTCTACAAACATCGTCTCACTTGGTGCTCAGTTATGGAACTCCTTTGACGGTATTCTTGAGAATTCTTAATGCCCCATGGTGCAAGTGCCCCATTCTCTTGTGCCATATCTCATTCAAATCCTTCTCATCAATTTTTCCTATCAGTGCAATCGGGGATTCGAGTTGTAACTTGTAGATTTTATTGCTCCTAACTTCGATTTGTGCCTTATTCTTCCAACTCAGGTGTTTGGCGTATACTCTATTTCCAATGAAGTAAACATCATAGCATTTTTTTTGAAGTTGTGACACAGAGAGTAATTTCATCCCCAAACCAGGCACATGCAGCACATTGGTGGCCCGAAGCTTATTACCAGCTTTTGTTTGAAACACTATGGTACTAATTGCAATAGGGGTACATTTTTCCTTATTGCCCATGGTTATTTTAAAGTTCATCTACTCTTATTGGTAACTTGAGAAACATTCTCATACTCTCGTCATGTGAGAAGAAGCCCCATTGTCAATATACCAGATTTCATGAGAAATAGAGCTTGACACACAAGAAAATTCTTCTTCCAATAGTATGCCAGAAGATAAACATCGTGATCCATATGTTCTTTCATGCTTTCCTTCTTCTCTATAGAACTACGTGAACCCTTTTGATTTGTTTCTACAACAACGTCTGATCTACATTCCATCGTCGATTATCTGCTCCTGTTACTCATCTTTTCTCTGATACCATGTAAAAATTTCAATCTTGAAAATACTTTTGCGGTGATAGATTTATTTCTCCTACTTATTATTTCCAATAATTTATTTACAGCATTATTCCAATAGTTTTCAAAATAAATACTACTACAACATTCACTCAAGTATATTCATACAATTAAATAGTAATAATTACAAGCATAAGAATCAATCACATATACACACTTATTTTTGGACAATTGTCCCCGGAAAACCCAATGCGAGAAAACCGGTGCAATAGATGAGGGTTTATATATTACTCTTCAGAAATGAAATTATTTGCAAGGAAAAAACTGGTCAAATTCAGTAGAAAACACCTGAGATCAATTCTCACGAACCCTCTGGAGAATTTCTGACACTCGAAAGACTCACATCTTCCTTCTGCATCCCTCTGTGTGTCTCTCTATGCAGTGCATACGTGAGACTGCATCACTCTGTGTGGGCTCTCTACACTTCCTTCTCTAGCCTTCTATGTCCTTATTTCCTAGACCCTTATCGTTTTTAGCTCCCTCTGCTTCTTCTGCCCTGCAAATATCCCTCTGAAATCAAATTCTTTCCTTCATAACCGACTTCCTTCGGATTACTGATTGTATGCCCGACTTACTTTCCAAATGACACTCAAGCCTTCTTTAGTAATATTCTCATTGATGAATCAACACCCCAGATTAGAAGTCTAATAAATGGCCAAGATTAAAACTTGACTTGATCTTCGATCTCTAGAAAATTCACACTTTGTTTTATTAATACCCATTAATTATTTAATTTCCCTAAGTTTATACTTAATGTCTCCATTAAAATAATTAATTATTTTAATAAAACATAAATCAAGTGGAATTTCCACAAACGGTTTCTAGGTTCTTTGGAATACTGATTTCCAAGCCTCATTACAAATTTTGAGACCTGGAACATTTTCCAATGCTACAAAAAATAAACATATTTTACAATATTTATTAAAACACCTATTCGATTTTTCACAATTCATTTGCTTCCAACACCTAAGCTCTGATGTCACTACTCGATGAAAATTTCCTTGAGCTTTGAGGAATCTAACTATGGTTGCTTCTTGCTCTAAAAAAATTTCCCAGTGACAATTTTTTTTTCGTGAGGAGAGAATTGAACCATGACATCTCCTTTCTCCAAATTTTTTACCCCGAGTTATGATGAGACTACTTGATCCATTCCTTTTTCCTTAATATTTGTGTTTGATCCTTACTCCTTGCTTTGCATTCGTGATACATATATGTTTCATTGCACGATCTATTTCAAGCATCAAGTTAGAGGAGACAAAGAAACACTAAGAGAAAAATGGTAATTTCAATGATACCCTAGTTTGGTGCGTATTTTGATACAATTTTTGTTTAATTTAAATTTGAACAGTGATTACAATCTCTCGTAAAAACTCGTTCGTGAGTATTTTGATACAAAAATTTTTTAATTAAAATTTAAATCTCCATTACAATTTGAACTTGACCATTATTTTTTCCCCACCTTCCTCCTTTTTCCTTCACTGCTTCTTGAACCTTTTCATTGATACCTTATATGCAACGCTCAAATCAGACAACCCTTTCCACCCATAAATTCAGTGTGTAAATTTGACTTGGTCCCTTAGTCATTCCGCCTGGTTGAGAATACATTTTGTTGTTAGTAGTTGTTTGCAACTCATCTTGTGAGTCATTGGTCTCTGACAGATCATCCCATGAGCTACCCTCTGGAAAATCATCCTACAGCTAGCCTCTCACATCTCAATCACCCTCATTTTCTTCTCATGGTCACTCAAAACTTGACCCATGAGCTATGTCATGAGCTCAACCTTTTTACATCTTGTGCAATTTCCTTCAGGGCATAAACCTGCCTGGATACTGAACCACCAACCAATGAACCAAACACATAGTCTTTATTTGGTGTGTAAATTCAACTTGGTCCCTCAACGAGGTCTTTTTCATAAATGATGGTGTATCTTGACATACCTTCAATATATGATAGTGATCTTGGATCTATGATATATAATTAACCACATAACTCAGATATGTAATTCATAATTTTGTTCAAGTCACCAAAGAGTTTGAATAGGAGACATGGACGTTGATTAAACCACATAGAGATTCAGACATGTGTTGTAGACTTCAATCAATGCAGCAAAACTTTGAATTGATGTTAGGTCCCTATAATACTAGTGTAGCATCCTTATTGTTTTTTTTAGTGTATTCCTCTTATTATTATTGTTTTTCCCATGTAACCCCCATATTGTTATTTTTGTGCCCCATAGAAGCCTATTATTGTTATTGTTTTTCCCTTACATTATTATTGTTATGTATGTTCTCATTATATTGTGACCCTTAAACTTCTATATATATCAAGAAGGCCTTGTCATTTGTATCATCCAAGAATTGTTCATTTATGTGATGTAAAGGATATTTCCCCTTCGAAGAGGCTAATTTTCAAGTCTTTGATCTTCATTTTCTTCTATTTTGTGAACTGGTTGCATAACATTTGGTATCAGAGTTTTGGATTCTAGGTTTTTCGCTACTTCAGATAGGTTATCTTGGAATACTCGCTATAATTTTTTTTCTATGAGGCTTAATATTGGTTGCGTGATATATTATTTCCACAAATAACCCCATAAGATAGCCCCCCCTTTGTTGTATTAGGCACAATAGGGGGGTCACAGGGAGGCTGCAACCCCCCTTGTCAGGGGGTTTGCAGGGGGCGATAACCACCCTAAACGAGGTCTGATGCAGTGCCCTGGGAAAAAAAAATTGGACCCTATATTAGGTGGGCAGACCTACCTATGGTTGTGTGCATAGGTTTTGCACATGGTTTTTGGCATGATGTTTTTTTGTCCATGGTATTTTGTAGATCCAGTCAAGGGAACTGTAGTTATGTTCTAATCCACGGTTAATGGAATGGGTTTTATGAATGCTTCGGCATGTATATATATATATATATATCTATATATATATATATATATATATTGTAACATTGAAAGAAAGATAATGAAAAAATAATTTGTAGTCCTGGTTTTGGGATCCAAGGGAAAATCTTTGTGTGTATGTGTTTCATGTTTATGTTCTCTCCATTGTTCATTTTTTGTTTTATAAGAATTCGTTGCAAGTAATTTATGTACAGGGTTAAAACCTACACTTAGGATGTTGAAATTTCGACCACGTGTATTTGAAATCTTGGTGATATTCGTGTAAAAAAATTAGATCTTTGTTCGCTATATTTTTTGAGATATGGTCCAAAGAAGTTAGGGTTTTCTTATGCTCCAGAATTCAATATCAAACATGTGACCTAGGAAATATTGTCATCACTTTCTCTACAAGCCTCAGATTTTAATTTCTTAAAAAGTGACTGAAATTTCATAGAATTTATTTTTTTTGGTATCATTTCTAGGTTCAAAAGTTGAAAAAGTGACATGTGGAATTCCATACAAGTTCATTGTACTAAACTAGTTCATAATCAAGTCATCATTGGAGATTGTGCATAACGTTTTCTTGAAGAATCCAATATCAAATTGAATTATGGTGTTGGAAATAAGACTGAAAGGGATACCATGGGATGAAATTTCATACCTTGGAGAGTTGAAATTACAGAGATACAACAGTTTCAATATTGAGCTCATAAAAGCAAGAAAAGGTGTGTACTATTTTTTTAAATTACATAAATTTTGTTTGAAAAAAAAGTTTGGAGTGATTTAAATAGCATATTGAAGCATATATATCAATATTTGGTTCTAAAATTCCTCCCAAAAAAATAAGGCGTCAAAAAGCTATACTATGACACATGAAGCGGAAAAATTGCAACATGATATATCAAAATTATGGGACCAAGTGCAACAAATTTCTCTCTCACAAAGAGCAACCAAATATGAACTAAAAGGGGACATGTATGGCTTAAAATGTGACAAGGATGGTTTAAAAGGTGACATGGATGGTATAAAAATCGACATGAATGGTTTAAAAGAATACATGGAAGGTTTGAAGGAAGGTTTGGCAAAGTTTCTAGAAGAAAGGCTTCCCACTAGTGATAAGGTATTTCATGAAACTCATAAAGAGGACAAATGGACAAAAAATCATAATTTTAGAGACTCCAAATTTCGTTTGAAGACCAACAACATTTTAAAAATTTACATGAGGAAGTTTTATGGAAAGGATCTGATAACATGGATACTATAGATGGATAAATATTTTGATCTACATGATGTGCAACACACATAAAAGGTATGCATTGCATATTTATATTTAGGACCCAATTAGTTTGTATGGTATGGATGGTTTTTTTCTCGTATACTACTGCTCACTTGGTTAATTTTTATGAAGGAAAGGATAGAACACCGTGAGGATACAAAGAGAAGGTTTCAATGGAGGAGAACATTTAGGAATTCCAAAAATTGAATATCAGGGTAACTGATATTCCATAGGAGCATAGGATTGACGTCTTCATAGGGACTTTAAAGGATAAAACCCGACACAAAGTTCACCTTTGGGAACCTAATTCATTGGAGACGGCATTCAGAGTGGAAAGAAAATTTGAAATTAAAAGTATGGCAACAAGGAATTTTATCAATCACAACTATAAATATGGAAATGTTGTTGCTCCTAGCCTCCCACAACCTACAAGGTTGACACCACAAAAAATGAAGGAAAAAAGAGAAAAAGTGATTTTTTATAGTTGAGATATAAAATACACTAAAGGACATAAGTTTGTCGAGAATAAATTATTTTACATATATTGTGAAGAGGAGGAAGAAAAGGAACAAGAAACATCAAAATAAGAGGATATACACCAAGAAACAACCCCAGGGAAAGAAGAAATGAATATCTCCATATATTGTAATGCATTGGCAGGAATTACCACTCCTCAAACTCTTAAGATAGAAGGATATCAAGAATAAAAAGGTAATAATGTTTATTTATTCAGTTATTAATCAGAGTTTTATTCATTGAAAGATAACCAAGGAATTGAATTTATTTCTATATCTAACACCAGAGTGTCAAGTGATGGTTGCAAATGGAGGACCTATAAATTGCTCTGTAAAGTGCCATAATATCAAGCTAACCATGGGGTAATATGTATTTATTATTCCAATTCTTTCTGTTCCAATGGGTGGTGTTGATGGTGTACTAGGAGTCCAATGGTTACACTCTTTGGGGATGATAGCTCTTAATTTTTAAGAACTTTTCTTGATTTTTTTCTGGGAAGGAAAGGAAATTGAATTTAGGTATATCACAAGGAAACTAGGGAATATAATCAACTGTAATGGCATGAAAAAAAAAATACCAAATAATAACAAGGCATAATTTCACAATTATTTTCACTAGAAGTTCAAACATCAAAGTCATACATTTCTCCAGATATCCAAAAATTATGTGACAATTATTCCAAGGTATTTGAGACTCCCAAAGGCATCCCACCTATTCATGATTATTATCAGATATTCACTTGATTCCATGAAGTGTTCCTCCAAAAATCATGTCTTACATATATCCCTATGCCAAAAAGAGTGAAATTGAACGTATGGTTGCAGAAATGTTAGAGGTAGGTATAATTCAACCTAGCCAAAGTTCTTTCTTTGCTCCAGTAGTATTGGTGAATCATAAGGACGGATCATGGTGTATGTGTCGTGATTATGGAGAGCTCAACAAGCTCACTATTAAAGATAAATTTCCCATTCATGTCATTGATGAATTACATGGAGAAAAATTACTTCACCAAGATGGATCTTTGTTCAGGATATCATCAAATTAGAATGAAAGTTGAATACATTCCGAAAACAACATTCAGAACTCATGAGGGTCATTATGAATTTTTGGTCATGCCTTTTGGCCTTACTAATGCACCTTCCACATTTCAAGGTTTGATGAACTCCATTTTCAAACCCTTCCTTAGAAAATGTGTGCTATTATTATTTGAAGATATACTAATCTACAACAATTCTTGGAAGGATCATGTTCAACATGTTGGCAGGGTGCTAAACTATTGGAGGTGAAATAGTTATATGAAAAAACACCCAAATGTTTCTTTGGAGTATAGGTGGTGGAATATTTGTTTCATATTGTATCTCATGAGGGTGTTAAGGTAGACCCTAACAAAATTAAAGCAATTTAGAATGTAAAATCACTGCAACTCTAAATCATATTTGAGGATTTACTGGGTTGACAAGGTATTATCGCAATTTTTTTACGAATTATGGGCGAATAGCAGTGCCTCTAACAACATTACTAAAGAAAGATTCATTTTCTTGGACTCTAGAAGAAAATAAGGTCTTTGAACTTCTTAAAGAGGAAATGTGCTAAGCACCGATCTTAGCTACACTGGACTTCAAAATAACCTTTATTGTGGAATGTGATGCCTCAAGAAATGGATATGGTGTTGTTTTAATGCAAGAAGGAAGATCTGTTTCCTTTGAAATTAGTCCAATAAAGGGAAATTATTTACGCAAACCTATTTATGAGAAGGAAATGTTGGAAATACGACATGCACTAAATAAATGGTGACCTTACCTAATGGGAAGACACTTCAAGGTAAAAACAGATCATGATAGTCTTAAATACTTTTTGGAACAAATATTATCTTCAGAAGAGAAGAAAAAATAGGTCATAAATATTTTTGGTTATGAAATTTAAATCATATACAAAAAATGGAAGCAAAATGTTGTTGCAGATGCACTCTCAAGAAAGTATGAGCATGTGGAAGAATTTCTTTGTGCCATTTCTATTATCCAACCTAATCGGATAACTCAAGAAAGGGATGAACGGAAGAATGAAAAAGAGGCATGGGAACTCATTCAAAAGTTGCATTAATATTCCAACATATCTTATACTTTTATTTGGAAAACTTATTCATTATATTATAAAGATCGCTTATATCTATGTAAGAATTCCCAACTCAAAAAAAAAAAAAAAAACTTTTGGAATTGCACACCTCCCCCTTAGGAGAGAACTCGTGATTTTTAAAAACTTACCTCAAGGTTAAGAAGGAATTTTTATGGGATGGCCTTAAATATAATATTAAAAATTTTGTGACAGAATTTTTGGTTTTCAAACAAAATAAAGTTGAGAAAATTAAGACCATGGGTCTGTTATAGACTTCATCCATTCCAAGTCAGCATTGGGAGGAGGTCTCAATGGATTTTTATCACAGGTTTACCCAAGTCCAAATGAAAGAGTGTCATCATGGTGGTATTTGATATACTTACCAAGTATTCACACTTTTGTGCATCATCTCATCCTTTTAAATCCAGTACAATTTCTAATGCATGTGTGAAACAATTCAAAAGATACATGGAAACCCAAAGATTATTGTAAGTTATAGATATCTAATTTTCACTGGAAATATTTGGAAAAAATTATTTGTCTTGTCTTGGTACTCAATCAGCCCATAGCTCATCTTATCATCCTCAACCTTACAGGAAAACTGTGATAGTGAACAAATGTTTGGAAGGATATCTTCATTTCTTAGTGTCTGATAAACAAACATAATGGGTCAAGTAGTTACATCTATTTGAATGGTGGTATAACACTTCCTTCCTTATTGCAGCGAAAATAGCCCCATTTATGGAACTTTATGGATATCATCCACCGTCCATCACATGATATTTAAGAGAAAATTATAAGGTTGAAGTAGTGGAAGAACACATCGAGTGGCAATGGAAAGTTCTCCAACTCTTAAAGGATAATCTCACTCTAGTGCAGAATTGAATGAAACAATAAGCAGATCAACATCATAGTGAAAGAAGTTTTGACATAGGTAACTAGGTATTTTTATGGCTACAACCATACAAACAAATGTCCCTCAACAAATCTAAGAAGGATAAAAAATTATCACCCAAGTATTATGGTCCTTACAAGGTGTTGAAAAATATTGGTACTATGGCATAGAAATTGGAGTTTCCTACATCTTCCTGAGTGCACCCATTTTTCCATATTTCACGCTTAAAGAAGGTTATTTGTGACAAGCTCCGAGTTCAAACAATATTTCCATAATTTGACAAAGAAGGAAAAACCATATTAGATCTTGAAGCAGTCATGGAAACAAGAACTTAATATTTATGGAATCAATAAATTTCAAAGTATCTCATTAAGTGGAAGAACTTTCCCACTGAATATTCCATATGGGAGGATGAGAATTTTATACGTGAGCATCCATAACTACTCAAGTGTTGAGAAAAACTTATTTTTTGAAGGAGAGGGGAATGTTAGGTCCCTATAATACTAATGTAACTCCTTGTTGTTATTTTTAGTATAACCCCCTTATTTTTATTGGTGTTCCCATGTAACCCCAATATTGTTATTGATGTGCCCCATAGAAGACCACTATTGTTATTAGTGTGCCCTTACATTATTATTTTTATGTAGGATTTGATTATATTGTGACCCTCCGACTTCTATATATACCGAGGTCTTGTCATTTGTATCATCCAATAATTTTTCATTTATGTGATGTAAAGGAGGTTGCTCCTCGAAGAGGCTAATTTTCAAGTCATTGATCTATATTTTATTCTTTTGGGGAAGGCTATTTGCATAACAATTGATGTTACGGGCCCTTACTTATTTTTACCAGTTTCATTACCTTAACTGAAAACACTATAAGTTTTCTTAATTGTGGAAAAATTATTGAAAAAACATGTATCCCAAAAGAGAAGAGAGAAATAAACATTCAATATAAACATGAATAAACAAGTATTTAATTAAAAATAACTACTAATTTATGAGTTCTTAGAGGATATAAGGCATTAAAAAATGAAAATTGTATAGGTTGTCAGTTCTTCATTCAAATAAAGATTTTTTTTGTCGACATCATTATCATTCCCTCAATTTTATTCAAGATGTTCTCATTGTACCTCATTTGCCTTAATTCCCTTCCAATTTACTTTTATTATCTCTCCCTTTCATCCTACCTTTGATGACCATGCCCATATCATTTTATTCATCTATGGATCTCCATGGATTTTAATATATTTTCCCAATAAGTTATATTAGGATGCCAATATTGTCTCCCTCAATTATCAATCCCTTTTTTTGATAATAAAATATATCCTTCCAATACTTTTTTTATTTCTTCCATATTATAAGTTATATTTACCTATATTTTTGACAATTAAGGTTTCTACGTAAGTTTGGATGGCCTTCAAGAGAATAATTTCATATTTTAACAAGAGGTGACCACTTTCATTCTAAACCAAGGCTTTATATTGCATAATAGGCATGTACTTAATGAGTTGAAATTTGAATTACTGACATCCTTTGATACCAGTAATCTTATAATTTCCATCCAACTTGTTTGTATCCATAAATCTTGGAATTTAAAGAGTTCATTAATTATATATGGAACAAACGAATTTTGTTCCTCACATGTCCTATATGTGTCCATCGTATATGGAAATGAAAACATGTCTTTCCACTTTATTTTCCAACTTATATCATCTCATAAGTTTCATCTATGTTTTCATTTGTGTGTCACATTATGAGGGAATGAAATACAAGAATGTCAAACACCATTTTTGTTATTAAAAGGGATTTAAATGCAAAAAAATAGAGAATTTAATTATTTCTCACACAATTATCCATTTACTACATTGATCCACTATTGATTCTTGAAGATATTTATCCATTTAACTAAAGAAGGGGCAATGACGTATGAGCCTGTCTTTATAAAGGAAAGGCTAAAGAAGACAAATCCCCCAATTTTGCATCCATGTGTAAACATTATAGGTAAATAAGTTGAGATATTCATGACACTACTAATAATTTATTTATTCTTACCTAACCTTGCTATAGAAGCATTTTCCTTGTCCATTTTTTCATGTAGAAAAATTTTGTTGTTGTAGCCCCAACGTAGTTTCACAGTTTTGTATGTGATTTAATGCCCACAACCCACAAAGACATATGGTGGATATTTAATTACATACATTGAAATTGAAATAGTTAAGGCTAATATACCAAATTTTTACCTTTTAAACTGATACAAGAAAATAAACTTAGAGCAGTCCTAAATGTCGCAAGATATTTTGCATTGAGTTTATATTAGTTAATTGTTTGGGGTGAGTGAATTAAAGTATAATATAAAAACTTGAAACTAGGAGGGAAATATCAAACTTGTAATTCTTTTCTACTTGGCATTGGAGCCTATGACCCTATAGTGGCTAGAGAGCATTTTCCAGACTAGAGGAGGATGTGGGATGATTTCATACAATAGGAGGCCAGAAGGAGTGCCAAAAGCGATAGCCAGAGTGGTGGGGTGGATGAGGAGGAGAATGTTTCCCTTGAGACTAAGTGCAAGAAGAAGAAGAGGTACACTAGTGGATTCAAGCAGTAGAAGGGGGAAGAAAAGTCTGAGAATGACATGAGAAAAGTTAGATTATTTAATTTTTGGAAGATGGGTCACTATGCCTCTCGGTCTCTTGAGAAGAAGGTGAAGAATAAGGATGTGGTAGCGTCAGCCAAGTTGGAAGATTTTTCCTCCAAGTTTGATTCATATTTTTCATTGGTGGTGAGCTTAGCCACTAATGCTACATCCACGAGTTTTTGGCTTATATACAGTGGAATATCTTACCATGTGAGAAGAGTGAGGGATAAATTTAGGATTCTTATAGAGAGTGTAGACTTGTAGTTGGTGCTTGGAGATGACACCAAGGTCAAAGTGGAAGGAGTGGGGATTTTATCCTTTCGAAGGGAATCATTACCACCTTTGAGAGTGACGGAGATCCTTTATGTATTGGGTTTGAGGAACTTGATATCAGTATCCTATATTGAGGACATGGGATATGTTCTAGTGATCTGGGATGGAAAAGTGTTGATGTATCCAAGGGGATATAACATGGAATATGCTAAAGTGATTGGTGTCTATGAGGAGAGACTTTACATATTTATTTTTCATCCTAAAAATACTATGAGGAGGTTACAAGAGGGTGATCATGTAGAGCAACAACCTCCTAGGCAGGGAAGCACACTACAAGTTTTAGGATCCATAGGTACAGGTCCATAGGGGTCAGGAGGATCATTTACATTTGGCGTGACTAGTACAGAGGTTCTAGGTTCACCACATACCACAAGAGGGGCTTCCTCGTCAAGAGGAGAGGCTATAGTTGAGGATTTTCCCATACCATTTTAGGAGGATACTATAGGGAAGATGAAGTTGAAATTACTTTAGCATATTTGAAGGAATTCCATGCTAGAGAATTATTCCTCCATCATCACACCTTTCAAATAAGTTGTTATTTTTTATCAACACTTCTACTAGAGTGATTGATGTTTGTAAAGGGATACTTTCTAGATTTATGTTTTTGCCTACCAAGACTATGAGGAGGACATAGGAGGGTGATCATGATCCTGGGAAGGGGATTGCGCTACAATTTTGGGTCCATTGGTACAAGTTCAAAGGGATTAGGAAGATCATTGACTTCTGGGGTGACTGGTACATAGGTTCTAGGTTCATCACAAACCACAGGAGTGGTTTCCTCAATGGGAGGAGAGGCTATAATTTAGTATTTTTCCGTACCATTTGATGAGACTACTACAGGGAAGAGGAAGACAAAATGGCTTTAGTAGATCTTGAGGGATTCCATGGTGCATTAGTATGCCTCCATCTTCACACCTTTTCAACAAGTTGTTCTTTGTGATCAACACCTCTAGAAATTGATTTACCATTATTACGTTGAAATTAAAATTATGACAGTGGAGGAACACCCAATATTTTCATGCCCTCATTAACCATTTTTCCAAGCGAAGTCCAAGTAATATTTGAAGGAAATTATACAAGATTTCACTTGTTCCATATTAAAGTATTAAGAGCATTAGATGTCGAACCTTACTTGAAATTTTGTCCATGATATCATTAATACTATCCATTATTAAAATTGTATTGGATCTATGTTTTTAGTGCACTCTTATCATTCATTTACCTTAAGTCACCATTTTCGTATCAATTACTTTTTTTCATTCCATAAGCCTACTTATACCATGCATTTTGATAAACATTGAATGCTTCCAACTTCATTGTAAGTAGAGCTCTCTTATTTATTTCCCCTTGAATGGAAGTAAAAACCTTTGATGCTAAAGTATTTAGCGCAAATTCTATTATTGAATTTTGATTCATGAGACACACTTCCTTAATACCCTCAACCATCGATCCCAAACATATTTTATAAACATAATAATTTTATATAGTTGTAAGGCTTTTTTTTATCGCAATTTTACATCGAAAAAATCTACAATATCTATAGTTGGATACACCAATTGTAGAGGATAAATTGCTTCTATTGCATCATATAAATTGACCTTAATTTTATTAGAAATTTAGTTAATATCACTTTTAAGGGGGGATCAATAACGTCAAGCAGATTTTATTGGAACATCTCTAAGTAAATAATTTTTATATGCAATATTCTCACATTGGATTTATACTTTCTTGATTAAAACTTAAAAAAAATTACAATCTATTAGTGCAAAGTGAAAAACCTCTCCTTGCATAACATTTAAAATCCTTGGTCACATAAAAATAAGGCTATTGGTGTGTGTAGTTCTGATAGCCACAATGAACTTAGATTCCACATAAATATGTTACCACATTAATTGTTAGTTTTTGTAGCATTGAATTTTTCTAGCCACGAAACTTTGTGGAGAGGCTAGAATACATGAGATATCTAAAACCCAGAAATTGTTTCTGGAATTTCACCTATAAGTGTTTCAATTAGATTATTAACCAATTTTTTAAATATTTCCTAAGTCTAAACTTAGGGATTATTGCTAATTAATCAATATTAATTGAGATAAGGCGATAATATTCTAGAAACTCACACGTATTGATCTAGAGATAATCATAACCATTGATTAATTTTTAATCTTCTTTGTTGGTGCTCCCATAGAGGATTATAAGAGGAGGTCGATGTGGTGATGGAGAATACCCTTGCATAGTTCGATTCATTGGCAGATCGATATCCAATGTAGCACCATTCAGTTCCCAGAGAGAGATTCATAGTTCGAAGCAATGTGAGAGGGGCGGGGACAATGATTCGGAGAGGCCGAAGCAAGAGGGCCGAGTTGTCCCAGAGAGGCAGCGCAAAGGCTCTATGAAGTAGATTTAGCAAGGCAGATCAATTTGGTGGTGAGAAAAATAATTCTTAGTTCTAGAGGTTGGGAATAGGTTCCAGAAAGCCAGAGATATTATTTTCTTAGCAGCTGGAGGCAGAACGAATTCATCAAAGGCAATTTCGAGCTACGCGTGTAGGAGACAATGCAGATGCAGTGAAAAAGGGCTCACGTTGGGGTTTCAACGGCCAGTTTGTTGAAGGCAAGTCGTGCCAGATATTTCTTATGGGATAAGGGTAATTCCCTTTAGTATTTTCCCATATTTTCTTGTTGTTTGGATTGCTAGCTTGGAATCCATAGATGTACTCATATTTCACTCCTACATAATAAAATAAAACTCTCATTTGTTGCACCGGTTTTCCTAAGTTGGGTTTTTCCTGGGATTTTAGTCCAAAAATAATTGTGTTAATTTAATGTGTGTTTGCTAGAATTATTCTAGCGTTTATTCTTCTACGGCTTTATTTGTGTAGATTTTAGTGTGATTTATTCAATATTTGTCATAGGAAACAACAAATAAATTGTTAAATTAAATTAACAATTAGGAGAATAATTTCCATTTGTTGCATTAGGATTCAGGCTTACGAATTTTTACATGGTATCAGAGCCAGAGTTGATTAGTCAGAGAGCTTAGAGGTGCAAAGTAGGAACTTTGTTGTTCATTGTGTGTAGCAAATTGAAATTCCCAAGGGCAGCGTAGTCACTTTTCCAAGAGGCCGAGTTACTTAAGGAGATTTAATTTTTCTAAGAGAGGCGCAAAAAAATTCAATCTGTCCAGATCAAGTGAGTCTAGAGACGGAGGGAGAAACTCAATATTTTTCAATGGGAATATCTCTAGCTAGACGCAGAGGGTTTCTGCAGCAGTTTCTATAGCAGAACCTACATCGGGTGGAAGAAGAGCACACACTGAGGGAAAATTTATCTTAGGGAAATTATAATCTCAAGAAGTTCGAATTTCTAGTTGCATATTGGCAATAGCTGCTAGAGGAGCCACGCATTCCAGGAGAGAGTGTGAGTAGTAGAGCAGCATCCAAGCATAGGGAAAGAGGGAGTTTTCGACTTGATTAGAGATGACCATTGTAAGACTTGGATATCTGGACAGGTTGGATGGCACTTCCAACTACGTCATTTGGAAGGAAAGGATCTCCTTCCTTCTAAATGAATTTGGCCTGAAGGCCTACATCGATAATGTAGTGGTGATACCCATTGATGCATATCAGTTGAAGGATTATAGAAAGGAGATGGAACGAGCGAAGCAGATGGTCCTAGATGGAGTTCGGGACCATTTAGTCTCACATATAGCTAGCAAATACATTACCAAGCATATGTGGGATGCTCTCACCACGTTATATCAAGGTAAGTCTAAGCAACGGAAGATGTACCTCAAGGAAAAGTTGAGGCTCATCCAGATACAGAAAAGGGAAGGAATAGACCCCTTTCTTATGAGGAATTAGGAGGTCTGAGACTAGCTAGTGGTTGTCGAGGCAGCACCTCAATATTCAGAGCTAGCGTAGTTCGCTCTCAACAATGCCTTAGAGGAGTGGTAAGTCTTTGTCAAAATTATATTGGGTAGAGACACACTACCAGGATGGGATAGGATGAGGATTGATTTTCAGCAAGAGGAATTGAGACAAGCTCTTCTAAAGATCTCCATCAATGGAAGAAGCAACAACGGATCTAAGACAATGAAGGAGGAGGAGAATGTGGCCCTCACATATAGGAGTCCTAGTTAGGGAAAATGGAAGTAGAGGAAGAATAATAAGGACTTGTCGAAGGTCAAGTTCTTTAGGTGTGGGGATTTTTGCCACTATAGTACCCAGTTTCCTCTCAGGAAGAAGGATAATAAGGAAAAGCGGGACCACTAGGAAGCTTTAGCAGAGATCGATAGCCTTTCCTCCAGGCTGGAGGAAGACTTAGCGATGTTTGTTGATATACCTCCAGGATTGAGGTGGGATGACTTGGTGTTGTATCCCCAAAGAGCTATAGATGGGTAGGGTCCTTGAGGATTCCACCTCTTGGATCAATACCTGGCTACGCGAGCCCACAGTATTCAGTAACAAGATGGATCAGTAGCAGTAGATGCAGTCAGATGTGATAGTGATAGTTGCAGTGACTAGTAGCAGTCAGATGTTGGGGATCGTAGTGTAGAGATGGAAATAGTGCAGAGTCAGCAGTAGCACAGAGTCCTTAGTGGAAAATGCAGTAGCTAGTAGAAATCAAAAAGTCAGGTGAAAGATGCATCATACTGATCATATTTTATTCATTATTTTGGATGTTTTCCTATTGCATATGTTGCAGTAGCAACAAAAACAGAGTGCAGTGTAGATTCATTGTCGGCAACAGTTCAGCAGGGTCATCAGTAGCACAAATGAAACACATATCAAATTTGTGCAGTATTTGGTGGGAAGTAGTAGCCAAACATCAGCAGTGTGACAAGAGATGATGCAGAGACGAGGTGTTTCTATAGTGTCTACAGCAGCATTAGAACATGTTCCTTGCTAAGAGGGAGTGTTATATTTTGTAGCATCGAATGTGTTCTAGTGACAAAACTTTGCGGAGAGCTAGAATACATGAGATCTCCAAAACCCATAAATTGTTTCTATAAATTCCTCCTATAAGTGTCTTAATTATATTATTAACTAATTTTTTAAATATTTCCTAAGTCTAAACATAGGGAATATGGTTAATTAATCAAAATTAATTGAGATAAGGCGAGAATAGTCTAGAAACTCACATGAATCGATCCTGAGATGATCCTAGCCATTGATTAAGTTTTAATGTTGGTCGTTGGTGCTCCAACATGGGATTATAAAAGGAGGTTGATGTGGTGATGGAGGATACACTTTCAGATTTCAATTTCCTTAGCAGATAGATTTCTAGAGTAGCAGCAGTCAGTTTCTAGAGATAAAGTGATAGATCGAAGCAGTGTGAGAGGGGCAAGAATAGTGATCCAAAGGAAATATTTTTAGATCCATAGAGGCAACAGCAAGAGGTTTGAGTTATCCTAGAGAGGAAGCACATAGGCTCTACGTAGTAGCTTCATCAAGGTAGATTGATTTTGTGGTGAGAAAAATAATTCTCAGTTCTAGAGGCGGGAAGGAGGTTCCAGAAGGCTGGAGAAACGATTTTCTCAGTAGCTGGAAGCATAATGACTTCATCATAGGAAATTTTAAGTGACATTTGTGGGATACAGCAGAGAGGGAGTGCATAAGGGCTCGTGTTTGGGTTTGGACGACCAGTTTGTTGAAGGCAAGTCATGCCATAGATTTCCTATGGGAGAAGGATAATTCCCTTCAGTATTTTTCCCATATTTTATTGTAGTTTGGATTTCTAGTTGGCAACCATAGATGTACTAAGATTTCACTATTGCATAATAAAATAAAACTCTCATCTATTGCACCGATTTTCCTAAGTTGGGTTTCTCCAAGGAATTTTTTTGAAAAATAATTGTGTTAATTTTATGTGTGTGCACTAGAAATTACTCCAATGTTTATGCTTCCATATATTTATTTGAGTATATTGCAGTGTGATTTATTTAGTATTTTTCATAGAACACAACAAATAAATTTTTAAATTAAATTAACAATTAGGAGAATAATTTCCAGTTTCTACTATAGGATTCTGGTTTAGGAATTTTCACAATAAGCTCAGATTCCATAGATAGAGAACACATAAACTTGGCCTTCTCTTCTAGCTTGAGTGAGGTCATACATATCTCTCCTTGTTTTTTTTTACTTTCATCTTCTTATTTCCTTATATACTTTGTATATTACGAAGATGGGTATTACCTAACATTATTTATAAAATACAATCATGTTTGATATAAAATAATGTGTTGCATTGATTTAATTAGCAGGGGAGTAGTACAAATATACAATTCCATGACTACTTAGCATCAGTACTCTAATAGTGCACACTATCTAGAACATTTTGATGCTCCTGAGTGTTGATTTTTGTGTAGCTTGGGGGGTACTCCCATCCCTAGTGTTCAAGGATTGGAGGTCAAAGTGCCACAAGTAGGTTTGTGGGAGTAACCAAGCTTGGGTTTTTTCACCCATATATTCTTGGGCCAAAACCATGATTATTTTTTGACATGTGATGCATGAGGATGATAGTACTTATGGAGATGAATCCAATGCAACTAAAATCATCAAATTTCGAGGTCTACAAGTGAATATATTAATTTTTATGTTTTATGGTGGGTAAAGAGAGACAAAAAGGCATGTCGGCCTTGTGTTATAGGTGCCCTTTGGAGGGTTATTTGATCCTCACATAAAGCATATAAATAGAGGCCTTGTGAGACCTCATAAAGATACATACAAGTGCATCTAGATCAAAAAAAAACTAAAATTACAACAAAGGAAGCGCAGCAAGGATGTAAGGGCAAGGGCACAAGTATGGAAGTTTAACTCAGAAAATGAGTGTAGGTTACCTTGTGGATAATTTCACAGGCTTGAGGGAGCTTGGGAAACATGTTTAGTGTTCCTTATCACCAGTTATGGATGTGTTCATGCTGCAGTTGGAGCCATTGTCAGAGAGATAAGCTTGGGTCTGTTTTATGCTAATTTGTGGCATGTTTGTACTGTGTCTTGGGCCATGGAGATATATGTAGGTACAATTGTGTGTGGAAGTTTATCAAGAGGGATGAGAGGCCTAGATAAGGTATATAAACCAGTTACAACTTCTATAGAAGTGAACGCGGGTGGATAGATGGTGTAACCCTTGGAAAGGAACTAAACCTCCTTGTTGTTGCAAGAATATTGTTGTAGGGTGCCTTGTGTAGGGTTCCAAGGCCTATAACAGTGTAAAGTAAGGGATTGAAGGGTAGAAAATGGTGATAGGTGATTGTATAAGGAATACACAGTGAAAAAATGTATGTTGTATCAGATTCTGGAGGGGTTTTACAGAGTGGTGGATTCCCTAACCAGTAACAGAAAGCTACGGCAGTATGCACAGACCCAAGGGAAAGGATGTAGCAACAATTTAAGGTTTCAGATGACTCCTTGGTGACATTTGGATACTGATCGGATGGATGTCCTATGTTATGAAATGATGGTGCCAATATTTTTTAAATATATCCTCTATTGCAGAAGCAAAGGGAAGTTTGGATAAGTTTGTTGGCATTCATGTGTAAGGGTCCCCTAGGTGTGATGATTACCTAACTAGGTGCAGATGCTACAGTGTGGACTTGGTCACTTGTGGACTATTGGAGGGAAGCATGAGATTGGATCAAGTGTGGACATGATTGGGCACTTATGGTATGTTAGAGGATAGAATTATAGTGTCCAAGTTGGAACCCTATGTGCAACACCTTTATGAATAGAGGTAGTTGCTAGACTGGTATTTGTTGGATCTCAAGGGTCTGATAAACCAAGAGCAGTTTGTGGAGCCTGATACTTGTGTGTGGATAAGGACTTCTATAGAATATGATGGCTATTCCTCATAGCCCATTTTCATTGTGGGAGAAGGACATCTTTCAATGATATGTGGCAGCCCTTTGTGCCCTATGTTGGTATTCATTAAAGCAGCGCATGAAGACCATAGTGGGTTGAAGTCCCTGAGTATTTGAGGAGTAGCAATGGGAATATTGAGATTTTTTCACAAGTGGAGTTGTGAAAAAATTGGCATGAGTCTCGATGTGTTGATGCATTGGTGGATGAGCGATCAAATAGAGAGAAAATTCACAGTTGAGGTTCAACAGCTAGAAGGATTTGGAGCATTGATAAAGGAATTAGCTACGAATTGAGAGACAAAGGATTGGGTAGGTACAGGTGTTGTGTAGGTAAATCCCCTCTACGGATGGAGGCGATCCCTCTAGCCCTAGGGTGGGTCTAGCAGCAAGAGGACATGCCAATGCATCAATTCCTAGTTTATGAATGAAACTAAGTTGGGATAGATTTTTATACCTTTGATCCAATGCAGTTGTTGTAGCTATGGTGATAGTCTCCTAACCTTCATCTTGACACATCATGGTCCTTCAGCTATGGTACTCAGGTGCATACACAAATATCAGAGATCGAAAGCATCATATGAAACAATATTTGCATTCATAACTATCTAAATGGTCAAGGAGAATTAAACGTATTGCGTAAGATCAATCACATCAACACAAGACAGGAACCAAAACATCAGTTATGTATATATTAAGAGAAAGAAAGAGATTAAAACAAAATGATCCTTGACGTCGCAGCCTCCTTCAGCGGGTCCAGTCAAAATGCATCTCGAGCATTCATCGGGGAATTTGGACGTGGCGAGGCAATAAGCCTAAGCTCTCTCTTGACAAGGGTCTCTCTCTCTACTCTATCTCACACCAGTAATATCAGACTATTTCAACTTTCTCCAAAATGTTTAGCTATCCAAACCATTCAGGTAGCTACATCTATGTGAGAGAGATGTATTTATAGAAGGATAGGAGGAGGTTGGGATCCCTCAAATGGTGGAACAGAGGCCTTATCCTTTGGGAGTTTTGCCCAAATGTTGGGAACAAGAAGCCAAAGGAG
Source organism: Pinus albicaulis (assembly GCA_034641835.2). Taxonomy (NCBI): domain Eukaryota; kingdom Viridiplantae; phylum Streptophyta; class Pinopsida; order Pinales; family Pinaceae; genus Pinus; species Pinus albicaulis. Next base: position 935,833,693 of record CM076582.1, read on the forward strand.
GGTGCTCAACATTATTCAGTCAAACCACCCATGCTGACTCGCTCATGAAGTGGTTAGAAATGGAAACTTCACTCCTATATTTAAAAAACTTTCCAAAAACATCTCGGTGCGGGCATCTCACTAAGACAAAGCGCTAATGGGTGCGGGGCCCAGTGTTAATTTCCTTTATCGACGCAAGGCCATAACTGCCTACTAGCACCAACCAAAAATCATGTGTTTTTGATGGTCTGTTCTAGGAATATTCAACAAAGGAAATGTTCCTCTCATGGTAAGGGATGCAATGACACTTTTTTCAAGGCATGACACTACATATAAGTCACAGAATTGGTCCTCCAATGTGCGGGATGGGGATTGCAGGGACGGTGAAAAAATGATGTGTAACAACAGGTGACCGAGAGCAGTTGAGAGAGCATGCTAAATATAGATGGTTAGAGTGTCTTGTTTTGTATCTTGCACTAGTGGATGTATGAGGGTCATTATCCCTGGTACAGGAGCCCTAGACTGTTGTACTATATCAGTTGTATTAATATAATGAATTTAGGTTGAAGATTTTAAAAATCTGTTTATATTTTGTGTGTGTGATTTAATGTTGTTTATATTCCATTGTGCAAAGTAGTTCTGGTTGAGATTATTGGTTTGATAGTGCCAGTGATTTTAAGACTCTAACCTAGACCCAGTATTGTGGAAAATCAACATGGTATCAGAGATTATTTGAGCTACTTTGAGGGACAGTGAATTAGAATGTGCATAGTGAAGAAACTCATAGGGAGTTGTAGGTGTCTAGATCATTGAGAAAAAGCTTCAACTGAAGACATGGAGATGTGGTCTTGACTGGATTGGCAATAATATTGGTTGCGAGTTCTGGTGGATTGGTGGTGAGCCTGGTGGTAACAACCATTTGTTTTAGGGAAGATTGTTGATAATGGACTCTTGTTTATTTTCCATGGATGGTTGGGACATCTCGAGGGTTTATTTGGCATGGACAAGATCAGGTTGATCGAGATGGATTCATATGATGGACTAAAAATTGGAAGGCTAGAGTCTTCATCGGATCGTGGTGTTTCATTCTCGAGATTGGTGGGATTTTCACGAGTGGTATTTGATCCATGAGGATGAGTGCTTATAGGACTGAGCCAATGGACATCGTGTAGGCTCAGAGGGAGCATCCTTATGGAGGTTCGGGATCTTTGGGTTCGGATGTGATGAGGCAGAGGCACTACCAAGATTGGCAGGTTCATTCTAAAGGGTTTACTGCAGTGATGGATACCAAATGGGCTAGTGTCATCATTGGATGATGGTTACTTCCTAGTCTTGGAAGTACCTCTATCGCTAAGAGGGAATGTTGATTTTTGTGTAGCTTGGAAGGTACTCCAATCCCTAGTATTCGAGGGTTGGAGGTCAAATCACCATAAGTAGGCTTGTGGGGTTAGAACCCAAGCTTGGGGTTTTTCCCCCATAGATGTTTGGGCCAAAAACATGATGATTTTTTGATATGTGATTGATGAGGATGATATTACTCGTTGAGACGAATCCAACGCAATGAAAATTATCAATTTTTGAGGTATTATAGTGAATATATTAAATTTTATGTGTTATGGTGGGAAAAGAGAGACACAAAGGCATTTTGGCCTTGTGTTAGATGTGCCCTTTGGAGGGATGTTCGATCCTCACATAAATCATATAATTAGAGTCCTTTCGAGACCTCATAAAGAGACACCCAAGTGCATCTGGATCACAAGCCTAGAGCTCTTAAATTACAGTGAAGGAAGGGAAGCAAGGACACTAGGGCAAGGGCACAAGTATGGAAGGTTAACTCAGAAAATGAGTGTGGGTTACCTTGTGGAAAATGTTGCAGGCTTGAGGGAGCTTAGGAACCTATTTGGTGTTCCTTGTGACCAATTTTGGATGTGTTCATGATGCAATTGGAGATTTTTTCATAGAGGTGAGCTTGGGTTTGTTTTATGTCAATTAGTGGCATGTTTGTACACCATCTTAGGCCGTAGAAATGGATGTAGGTACAGTTGTGTGTGGAGGTTTGTCTAGAGGGAAAAGAGGCCTAGTGAAGGTCTCTAACCTAGTCATAGCCTCTATAGAAGTGAATGCAAGTGGAAAAAGGGTGTAACGCTTGGAAAGGAACTCAATCTCCTTGTTTTTGCAAGCATACTTATATAGGGTGCCTTGTGTAGGGTTCCAAGGCCTATAAAAATGTCAAGTAAGGGCTTGAAGGGCGACAAAGGGTGACAGGTGATTGTAAAAGGAATACACAATGAACAAAGGTATGTTGTAGTATTTTTTAGAGGGGTGTTACAGAGTGGTGGATGCCCTAACCAGTACAGGAAGCTACAGCAGTATGCACATATCCCAAGGAAAAGGAGGATGCAGCAAGTTAAGGTTACATATAAATCCTTGGTTATAGTTGGGTGTTGATTGAATGGTTGTCCTAGGTGAGGAAATGATGGTGCCCAGATTTGGGAAATATCTCCTCTATTGCAGAAGAAAAGGGTAGTTTGTAGAAGTCTGTTGGTAGTCATGTGTAAAGGTATCATGGCTGTGAGGATTCCCTAACTAGGTACAGATGCTACAACGTGGACTTGGTCACTCATGGACTGTTGGAGGGCAACGTGAGATTGGATCAAGTGTGGATGTGATTGGGCACTTATGGTCTGTTGGACGATAGCGTGATAGTGTCCAATTTGGAGCCTGGTGTGCAACACCCTGGTGGATAGAGGAAGTCACTAGAGTGGCAGTTGTTGGAGCTCAAGGGTTTGATCATCTAGGAGAAGTTTGTGGAGCCCGAGACTTGTGTGTGGAGAAGGACTTCTACTATAGATTATGAGCAGTCCTCCTAGCCCATGTTCATTGTGGGAGATGGAAATCTTACAGTTATAGGTGGAAGCCCTCTGTGCCCTATGTTGGTCTTCATCAGTGTAGCGCAAGAATTCCATAGTGGGTTGAAGTCCCTGAGTAGCTCAGGAGTAGAAATGGAAATATTGAGAGTTTTTCACAAGTGGATTTTTTAACAACTCGACAGGATTCTGGATGTGTTGATGTGTTGGTGGAAAAATGATCAACTACAGAGAATATTCACAGTCGAGGTTCAGTGGCCAGATGGACTTAGAGCATTGATAAAGGCAGGAGCTACAGATCGAGAGCTGAAGGACTAGGTAGGTATAGGCTACGATGATTCGAGATAGCATGCTACAGCTAGATAGTCAAAGTATCTTGTTTTGTATCTTATACTAGTAGATGTATGAGGGTAATTATCCCTGATACGGGAACCCTAGACTATTGTATTATATATTTTGGATTAATATAATGAAGTTGGGTTGAAAAATATATTAAAAAATATATATATTTTTTACATGTCTGATTTATTGTTGCTTATATTTTGTTGTGCAAAGTAGTTCTGGTTAAGATTCTTGGTTTGGTAGCGTCAGTGATTTTAAGACTCTAACCTAGACCCAAGATCATGGAAAATCAACACTGAGGAACCCCATGATAGTGGGGTGCAACCCCAAAATATTGAATCAGCGGATGATGCCCATGATGGTAAGAGGGTTCTATATTAATCATATACTTAATAATTTTGTACTTATAAAGTATGAATTTCTATTTTTTTTTACTTATTCATATACTATTAATTACTTATAAACTTGTCTCAGGGGGGCAGCTCAATTGGTTATCCAAGAAATGTGAAATTGTTGTAACTCGAAAGACCCAGGTTCAAATCCCCCTATTGTGATCCAGGTTGTGGGGAGGATGAAAATTCATAGCCCCCCAGAGGTTTTCTAGTAGTTACATGTCAGACGAGCTGCTGGATTCCTCTAGGTTACAAAAAAAATAAAGTACTTATAAACTTTTTGGTTTGAATGGCAAAGCATGTCGTACAGGAGGATCCTTAACTAGAAGAGGACCAAGAGGCATTAGTTACACCAATGTCGACAAGTGCACTAGGTAAATAATCACATTCTAAAGGCATTTCTTATTATTGAAAATTTATTTCAATGATATTCAATAGTTGACCATATAAATTTAATATTTTTTGTATTAAATTCTCCCCCGCAACATCCTTGACTCCATGAGAACATCATTATCGAGGTGTAGTGCATCATAGGATCCAATTACAATCATCATCAAAACAACCTCGTCCAGAAGATGAAAACTAAAAATGGATGAAAGACTTGATAATTATGTAGGTCGTAATAAGAAGTGGAAAAAAAATGATGATGTATAATGTTATAATCTATTGTATAAGATAGATTTTTTTATAGGATTTTTGATGTATAAAAATACATTGATGTATAAATATTTTTGAATTATTCCTTGCATACTTGCTTAGAATTTGTTAGAGGATGAATGTCAACAAATATTTTTATTTATCAATTTTTTGTTTTGCTAATGTTTATGTGTGAATCTTAATGTGTTGCTATCAACCTTTTTATAGTATATAGATTGGGTATTGGGGAATGGATAGTTATGTGAGGGTGGGGAGGTGGGGGGATGGGACATAAGAGCTTCCATCTTCACATGGTTGGACCTGTTCAGCAGAGAATAATTTAGGATTTGGATAGTCTTCGAGAAAACTTCCCTCATTCCAGCAGATGAACAACTAAGTCAGTGTTGACATCATTGCTGCTCCATAAAATTAAGGAATGCTTACTCCAAGGTTAGACTACTCCAATAAATTATTTTTTAAAACAAGAGTATATCATTCAGTTATTCATGCAGGTATTCATTTAGGTATTCATTCAGGCATTCTTAATTTATTTAATTATTTTTCTTATTATTTATCTACATTTAACACATTCTATGTGCATTGCCAGTATTCTTATTTCAGAAATCTTCTGTCCACAAATGTAACATGGCTGGAAAGCATGTGGGTGAATTTCTCCTCTTGAGTAGCCATTACATGTTAGGTGTGAACCCTACCTTTTTCATTTCATAAAATCTATCCAATATTGTGTATAGTGTGTGATTGTGTTATTGTTATTCTTATGTTTTTTGTTAATATTTCTTTTCTTGCATAAGTTTATCAAACTCTTTAAATATTCAAGCACTAGATCTTGTTGTTAAAATTCCAGTGCAAGGGGTTGTTTTGGCTTAGAGATAGAGTTTGACTTTTTAATAGAAATTTTCTTCAGAGTCCCTCAAGCTTTGCTATTGTTGTGATTCTTCATTTCCTCTCCAAATTTGTTCTTTTTCAAATGTCCTTCTCCATAGAATTCATATTTAATGGGCTATTTTGGAATGCCAACCATCATAGTGATTTGTTTCATATTTTAATAATTTTTGGGCTATTCACTCAACTTTACAAAATAATAAATACTTGTTGGAATATTTTACAAAGAGATTCTATTTAGGATCCAATTATGACCACACCTCCCCATTTGCAAGCTTTTGGTAACCAAAAGTCGCAACCCCCTTTGATCTTCTTCTTCCTCTACATTTGTGTGCCTATCTCCTCTTTTTCCATTGTCAAATCTTCGACATGTCTCTAAGAAAGGGTTATTTCTTACATGGTAGAAGAGAATAATTAAATAGGAGCTAGCTTTTGCATAAGCCTATTCTCCAACTCATGGATAGATATTGTATTATTTTTTGCAATAGGTCATTGGAAAACCATTTCTTGTTGGGTTGCAGGTGGAAAAATTATTCTTCTCTTTGACCTCGAATCTCAAAGCTTTCATTTTCACTATTTGGTTCTTGGGATGGAGTTTCAGCTAAAACTACCAACATTTGGTGTTTCAACTTCCATTTAATCTTTAGTATTGGAAATATTCCTACATGCATTACTTGGATTTCTAAAGTGCCAACAATTATGAGCCTTATGAATTATCTTCCTGCAACAAAAAGGAACCAAATAAATTATTCAATACCATTTTGGTTTTTGATGATTCTTAAAGAAACCAAATAAACTCTTATATACCTCTATCATTTGTGATAATGCTTGCTAGTTTGGTTGCTTGGTCTATTGAGAAAACAAGATGTTTGTAGATCAGGGTAGTTAACTTCATAATTAATTGTGAACATTTGTTGGCTTCTTATTAAATATAATATTTTGTTCATCAAGAAATTACCAAAATGTACAAAACATGAATATCACAAGAGACAAAGAACACAAGAAATTAGGCTCTAATCCAAGGAAAAACCCCACAAGGGGAAAAACCCAAGAAAAAACTCTTATTATAAAATCATATAATAATGATATATCCAAGACCTAAGACCAAGATCAAGACTACAACAAAGATGCAAGTCAACCCTCTTCCATGCCACCTCTAAAAATTCAAATTCAACTAAAGTCTATTGAATCCAACGTGTCATCAAATAGTTCATAAAATTCCTTATGGAGCCCAAATTCTTTATAAACTTTCACATATTCCTTCACACTGCAAGAAAGTTAAACTTCATGTTATTCCTCGTATAAAATTTCAATCATCAGTAGTATCAACATCTGTATTTTCAACAAAATCAATGTTTTCCTAAATCGAAGCAATTAGAGCTCCCTCTTTCTCGATGAGGTAGGTGAAATTATTTCTTGTTGTAATATAATCATACGTATTCTTTTTTATTCTTAATATTCATGATTTTCCAAGTTCTTCCAAATATTCCATATGTTAATCAAGCTTTGATAGATGTTATCTTGACCTGCAACCTTTATTAGAAGGCTATGAAAGAATAAAAAGGAAAAATACAAAGATAATATCAATAGTAGTAATGAAGAAGATGTAAAGTACTTATCTTTTGAGGAAGGAAAAATCCCTCTTAATATTGGACTTATTCACCAACTTTTTTCTCGCATTAGCATGATGTCATTTATGTTATCATAAAGGGTTAGATTTTCTTCTTACAACAGAAACGATTAGATAGGGTTTTTTTCCTAGATTTCTCTAAATCAAACATTAGCTAGGGTTTACAAACCCTAGATTCTCCAAAGTCTTCAAGATATGCCATGTAATAATTGAAAATTCTATAAGCATACTAGAGAGTTATTTTCAATATATTAGAGACATTGACAAGTCTTCTATACCATAGCTTTCATATATTTCCCATAAAAACCTAGTCCTTAGATGCAAGGAGAGATTTCAAATTTTATATCAACAAATTGTAACATATCTAAATATAACACTAACTTTCAAAAGAGCACAACATCATTAGCTTGTTTCTCATGTAAATTCACCATGATTTAGATAACTAAGCATTACACTCAAAATAGTTTGCAAGACAAAAATTATACATACCCGTTTTGATCTTACCTTATCCCTTCTTGCAAATATTAACTCTTATTCAGTTTCCATGCACCAATTTACTCCAACGAAGGTGCTTCATAAGAACCACATAAATTTCTTTGAGTTGATAGCTTTGTCTCGTCTTCATGGATAGGTCGGCTTCATTAATGTAGCAGGTCCTTCACTTATGTATTGGAAGGTAGGTAACATAGTTTCTTCTTATACTTGTGCTTCATAATACTTCACATATCTTGTCATATAGTTATCAACGTCTTATCATATGATTTTCTTTCTTCTTTCTAATGAGCTGAATGAGGTCATCTTCAGCATCAAATTTTGTTGTGTAGATGAAGTCTTGAAATTTTTAATGACAAACTTCTATTTTTTCCATATTGTTGCAACCAAGTCTTCCTCAAGTGGTCAAACATTGATCTCAGTCCTTCATCCTACAAGCTAGGATGTCTTATATATTTTTCTTGTCACAAGATATGAACTTTATGCACCTTTAGTTTTCTTATCACAATCCTTACTATAACTAGATCCTTTTGGTTTGACTTTATATTGGTAATTTGATTCTTTTTTAGAGGTACGATCTACATGGTTTTAATATTTTGGCCTTTTTTTACATAAATTTTAGTTCCTTCCACCATATACTCCAAACAAAATGTCACATGTTTTTTATTCAATATAAAATGGTCAAATTCAGCGGTCAACAAACTTTTTTCTTTAGCATATATTATGTAACATCGATCAAGTTCTCTCTTATAATCATAGAACTATATACTTTAGGGCTTTGTATATGGAAGATAATGTCATGTAATTCGCATTATTTTGTAAATAAATAACCTCATATCTTGTTTTTGTACATAGTACCTTTATGTCTCAAAATTCCTCTCAATTTTTTAGTAGCCACGGATGTGATTGTTTCCAATTGTATTCTTCAGATGCTTTAAAAGAGTGTTGCCATATAGTTTTGGATTTCTTCAGATCATGATTCTTCCTTCAAAGAGATATATCACAGTCAATTCATTGCTAAGTTCCTATAGAAGTTGCAGACTTTGATCAAGATTTTCTATCTTTTTTTTCTTGAGGCTTGGCCCTTTATTATTCCATGGTGCTCCTACCTTTACCATAGCACAGTGCACAAAAAAACTTGGATGTATGCCATAATTAATACCCCATATAACTCTCATGTATGCCTTAGAATGGTTTTTATTTTTGCTTCAAGAGTCTTTGCATCTCAAAAATAAATTACGCCACGGGAACTTCACTTAAAACATGTCTTAAAACTCGCATTGTAGGAATAGATGATGCCACTGAAGATACATGGATTTTAATGCCTTAGATGTAGACTAGAATTATTCTTATCAACTAAAAACTTACATTAATGACTTTAGCCGACACTAGTTACATTTCCAACATGGTTCACCAAATGGTGGAATAGATTTGGGTGGTAGAAACATCCCTTTGTTGGACTCTTCCAAACCTAGATTTGAGACATAGTTTGTTGTCCACTCCCTTTTTTAGCTTCCTTTTCCTAAAAGTGAATGTTTTTTTGGTATTTCTATTTCCTTAACAAAGTGGATTATGTTGAACTTGTGTTGGTTTCTTCTCGACCAAATCTTAATCTTTCATACTTGGGATTTTGTTGGGATACAACAATAATCACAATTCCTTGGGATTTTTTTCATATCCTTTGACCTTTGTAGCCCATTTGCATCGACAACTTGGAACTGATGCATCTATTTTGTTTTTCAAATTCATTAAGGGGCTCTTGAGGAAGGATCTTGGAAGTTGATTTGACCATGTTTGTATTTTTCATGGTTTTGGCTTCCACAGTGGAAATGGAAGGGGATTACTTGGTCTCTTGAAAAACTCCCTGTAGATTCTTCAATGCCTTTAATTTCTCTTTCAAATATTTGTATATTTAAGTAGTCATTTCGGTGTGTTGGAAATACTGAGAGGGGGGGTGAATCAGTATTCCTTTCAATTAGAGCATTAGTTAATCTTCAATTATTATCAGTGTTTGTACAATGATAGCAATAAACAAAAGGAACACAAATGCACACATTTTTTAAGGTGGAAACCCACTCTAGGACAAAAACCACCTATTTCTTTTCTAATAATTCATTAATATTCAACCCTAATTGAAAATAAAGCTCCAAATTCCTAGAATCTAGAAAAGCGTTCTTCTCCAGCTCCCACTAGATGGATGCTCCATCACCTAAGATTATTCAGTAGTCATCTGAATGGATGTCCCAATACCAAATGAGCTACAACTCACCTAGCACCACCCTATCACCCTATAGAAGAATAAAAGAAGAATGGACTCCCGTACCAGGGAAAATGGTCCACTTTACAATGATATAGAATGATGTAGAAGAAGAAGATACACTAGATCATAACCCAAAATTTGACACAACCACCTAATGATGATCCTAGACCACCCGACACTGCCTCTTCAACTCTTGGCAGATAGGAACTAGTACAATTTGTACAATAATGTATTTACAATGACTAAGTACAATGATTGTATGCAATGTTGCCCACTTGAAGACTTCATGTGATGAGCTTCTTGCTACTTTTCCACACCTTGGTTGCTGCTCTTGTCATGCTACCCTCTGCTACACCTTTCTTTGCTTTGCTGCCCTATAAATTCTTCTCCTTTGCAGCCCTTGACAACACATGATCTAGCTTTTTCTTTCCTCCTAGGAGCTCGATATTGAATCTGGTGTATCTCTGTTATTTTAGATCCCCAATAAATTATTTTTGTTCCTATAGTATTCCTTTGAGTTTTATTTCCAATGCCATAGGTCTGACCCAATTTCAATTCTTCAAGAGATAGTTATACCCAATCTCTCACAATGCCCTAATTATGGACTATTTCAGCATAGAGAAATTGTACGGCATGCCATGTGTCACTGTTTATTTATTCAGCTATGAATTTGACATATCCAACACTACATTATGTGCACTATCTACCACTTTTTACGGAATTCCAATATGATACTCAGAGAGAGAGTTATGACGATTTTCCCAAGGTCACTTCTTTGCGATGAATTTCAGGAGCCTGCAAAAACACTGACTTCCACAAATCATATCTCCGAACATTTTGCGCACATTGATATGAAATTTTCAAAGAAGCTTCCTCAAGATCTCATCTTCACCTCATAAAAATTTGAGCTTCTGAACCTTCGTAGAAAAAACGTTAGAGCGAAAATTCCACGATGACCTGTTTTATATGGCGAAATTCCTTGCATAAGGAGGAAATGAGGATCACAATTTATATAAATGCTTAGGTTGAGAGGGGCTTCAACAAGTGAACGTGGGAGGTATTTTAGGAGCTTGAAAAAAACTAATTATGACTTTTCAATGACCCATGCCACAACCCCATGGGATTTTATCCCACTACCTGTTGGTACAAAGTTCAAACATGAATATCTCTCAAACCGTGAAGAATTACGTGGTGTGCCATATATCAAAGGAAACATCTCGACAAGTAGAAACTATAAAAAGCATTATTGAACCAGAATATAGTAATTTGGTAGGCCAAAATTCCTATGTAATATTGGGTTAGCCCCTGGTGCTGCTTGGGTTGACATCAATGACAACCGCTGATCAACAATCTCCCCTTTTGGCATTGATGGCAACACAAGTACTCCCCCTGCGATCATGACACCTATTCCTAGAAAATTTTCTCCCCCTTTGACATCAATGGAAAATTTTAACTCCCCCTGAAACACAACCAACCTGTGGACATGTACACACTTCCACTCCCCCTAACACACAACCATCTTGCAGACCTGTAATCTACTTCCACCCCCCCTTTATATTCTGAATAAGGAAAATATAATGAGAACTTGGGAGAATCCAAAGCTTCTAGCGAAGATATTCCAATGCTAGCGAATATTTAATATGTGATTCTTTTGATGCTGCTTGGAATCTTGCTACTTTTCCAACTGCTTGCATAACATCTGGCCGAGTGGTTATTACATATAGAAGACTACCAATCATAGATCTGTACATCCTTTGATCCACATCCTTAGATGAGTCGTCTATGCTTAATTTGCAACCTGTTACCATTGGAGTAAGGATGGGTTTGCAATCTTCCATTTTAAATTTCTTGAGCATTTCCTTGATGTACTTGGCTTGACATATAAATATTCCTTTCTCTTGCTGAGATATTTGAAGCCCTAAGAAGTATGTCGGCTCACCAAGTAAAGACATCTCGAAATCACTTTTCACCTTTGTAGCAAACTTCTTACTTAGTCGATCATTATTGATACCAAATATTATATCATCCTCTTTGAAAGCTGTAGACATGCTTTAGTTGCTTCATCTAGAACATATATGTCATTTGGAACTCGACTTGTTGTAGCCACAATTTCACCATACATGCATTTCCTGATTTCACATTTTGTGGAGTTGAATAGTATTGTGTGTCCTTGATCACACATTTGTCCAACACTGAGCAGATTGTGATTCATGTTTTCAACCAATAGAACATCCTTGGCTAGAGCATCTTTGCTTCCGAGTGAAGGTACCTTATCCTATAACATTTGAAGATCCATCATTTCCAAAGGACACGGTTCCATCATTCTTCTCTTTTAGAGATACAAATTTCTTTCTATATATGTTCATATGCGTTGAGAAACCACTATCAACATACCACACATGTTTGTTGTTTTGAGCCTTGAGAGTGAGAGCACAATTATCAATCTTCTTCTTCTTCCATGTTCATTCATTCTGTGGCTTCGAAGATTCTTTTGGAGGATTTTCAAGTCTGCAGTCTCTGGCTATGTGTCCAAATTTTTGACATTTGTAACATTCAATATTATTTATTAAATGTTCAAATCTATTGATGTTTCATTGAGCCCTAGGAGGTTCATATTTGACGGATCTCTTGGAATTGTATTGGTTCTTAGGGTATGTGCGACATTCTACAGCTTTATGACCAAATTTTCCTCATGAATAACAATAGCCATAAAAAATATGTTGGTACCTGGACGGAAAACTTCGTCTAGGAATTGTCTTCCAAGGCTAGTCTTGCGAATTTTGTCCAATGAAGTCTACATGCATGTCATATCTCATAGGTTCATTGTATTTTGTTGTAGAAGGTCCTGCTTATTCTTCTTTGTAACCGAGGCCAGTTCTGTCGTTGTAAGATCGTTGATTGTTGATGAGTTCTTCCAATTCCCTTAAGTTTTTGGCATAGTTTTGGACAAATTTTCCCTTCTTCACTTCCTTACGCAATGAGACTACTTCGGCTTCTAATTCTTCCCTTTCTTGGTTTCTTTCTTCCAACTTCTTTTGAAGTGACTCTTCAATGCATTTGTGTTCTTCAACTTCAATTTTGAGACCTTGAACTTGTTTATTGTGCTTGGCCATAAACAATACTCTCTTATTGGCTTCTTCTTCATTGTCATTGTCTTCATCGGATGATGAGCTATATTCTTTAGAGAGAAAGTTCCTTGCTTGTTGAATTTCTTAAAGCATTTCTTTCTCACTTCTGTTTGGACATTTTTTTGTGAAATTCCCAACCTCACCACAGTCGAAACATAATATTGATTTGTACAGATTTTCCTTGGGTTTTAGTTTTCTTGTAAAGTAAGCATATTTTTCATCTGAAAGACCTTCTCCATCATCTCCCTTTTCTTCACACTTGCAGGTGCATGTCATTTCAATTGAAGGTTGTTTGTCCTTATTGGTTTTCTTACATGCAATGAACGTAATTTCTAGATTTGAAGTACCCTTTTCTTCATCAAGACTCATTTCATATGCTATGAGAACTCCATGTAATTATTCCTTGTTGAGTTTGTCTAAATTTGCACTGTATTCTAAGACCGATACCTTTGGGTTGAATCTCCCTAGAAATTTTCTAAGAATATTCCGTATAATATTCTTCTCGTCAACTGGCTCTCCCAATCCTTCCATGGTATTGGTTATTTCATCAACGTATTGGAAGTATGCAGCAATGTTGCAATCTTCTTTCATTCATTTAACAAATTTTATCGTTTAGGTTGCTTCTTTGACACGTTTGAGTCATATTTTGTACTATTATCAGCTTATCCATACATTTTGGTGCGTTTTGGAAACCTACAGAGCAATCATGATTCAATGGGATCGCGATAATAATGTTGGCAATATGATGCAGTGTTGTATCCTTGATAGCAGCCTTGAATGAAGGATCAGGTATTATTTCTTTAAACATGTTGTTAAATTGAAATCTTTGAATGAAATAACTATTGACTTGATGGACTTGGTAAATGATGTAAATCTGATATCAATCATGATGTTTGTAATGTTTGTTGAACAATATAATTCGTAGAAGTTGTTCTTGAATGTGTTTCCGTGGTGAAATTCGTGACAACTTACTTGATGAAGTTGTGCTTGATAGAATATGTTCTTAATGAAGTAAATTTGATGTATCTACAGTGAGTACAGAAGGAAGTGAAGAAAGGAATTCAGATTGTTCTAAATCTATGGTGAAAGAGTATGTCTCAAGGCATACGCAGATCTGTCTAAGGGAAGTCGCGTATGCACGTGGAAAATAACGTGCCAAGTCGCGTATGGGCTAAATTGCTCTAAAAGTGCAATACCAGGGGTAACCACCATGGTATTGACCCATTGTATTGGGTAATGATCCGCCTAATTGACCCCGTCCAGGAATACCATCGGAAGTAATGTTTTTTTGGCTCATGGTATTGAAAAAGGGGCTCATGGTATTGGAAAAATGATAAACCTATATAAAGAGATGAAATTCATTATGCAAATCAGGAGCGTGGGTGCAAGATGTCTGAGCTTGAATGAATACTTCTCTCTGAAGTAGATCTGAATGGAAAGGGTTACACTTGAAGATAAATCTGAATGTATGATGCACCAATGATGAAGAAGGGGATCTAGATATGAAATGCACTTGTATCTACTAGATCTGCTTATGGAAGGCCTAGATCTGTGATGAAGCGAACATCTAGGCGAACATCTGTCTGAAGCAAAAGGGTAGATCTGAACTGAATATCTGATCTGATGAAGTATGCTGCTCTGTAATGATTGAAGATATATACGCTACTTCGCCGCGGAGGAAGCGCGTATATACGCGGCTTCAGCGAAGAGAAAGCGCGTATGCGCAATAAAATATACACTGAGGTATACGCTGGTTTGTGTGGACGGAAGCGCGTATATACGTGACATCAGTGAAGTGAAAGCGCGTATGCAAACTAGGGTTTGCTGAAGCAAAGGGTATGAAATATCTGATCTGTTCTGCTGTGTTTCTGCTATCTGATCTGTGTTGATAAGTATTTGTTGGTGATGTATGTTTGTGCTTAAAAGTATGGAAAGGGTCCAGTTTGAAAATATGATGAAATGTGGCCTGCAAGTGTTGTTCTATTGAATTTGTTGGATCCAGTGTGAAAATTGATGAAACGTGGTCCAAGGTGGTGCTGAGGGTTGTAGCCTTCAGTCGGGGGGTCGTAGCTCCCTTCCAGGTGAGGCTGGTAAACGAGATCGGGGGGTCGTAGCTCCCTTCCAGGAGAGGCTGGTAAACGAGTCAGGGGGTTGGAGCTCCCTTCCAGGAGAGGCTGGTAAACGAGCGCAGGTGGGTGCCTGCGTGCTGGTAGAGTCTGCACCAGCATATATGTTGTAAGATGTTTTCTCTATAATAAAATATTGAAGGCTGAGCAACTGCAGCGGTGGTTTTCTCCCGACTTGGGTTTCCACCTAAAAATCCTGGTGTTCATGTGTGATGCTTTGTGTGATGGTTTATTCTGTTCTTACTGCACATGTTTACTGTTTATAAAACATCTAATAAATGAATGATGGAATTATGTAAGTGAAGAACTAATGGCATAATTAGATCTCTGGGTATACGCTAGTTTCATGAAGGATATCCGCGTGTATACGCTAGTTGGCTTCAGCAAAGTAGCGTATGGGTTTTAGAGCATGAAAAAGTAAAAAGTTTGAATATGCTGTAAATACTGATTCACCCCCCCCTCTCAGTATTTTTCCCAACAATTGGTATCGGAGCAGGTCCTTCTGCAGAAGCTTGATCGCTTGAAGGAGATCCGTCGCAATGGGAAGTCAAGAAGGAGTGATGTCTATAAAGCCACCTCTATTCAATGGAAGCAATCTGATATTCTGTAAGGTATGAACAAAAGCATATCTGCAAAGTCTTGGTGCAGATGTATGGGCAATCGTGGAAGAAGGTTATCAATACCTGGCAAGTATTCCTACCGATGCAGCAGAAAGGAAGAAGTATGAAATCAATGCCAAAGCGGTAAATGTCTTATTGGGAAGCATGTCTGAACCAGAATTTGCTAAAGTGATGCAGCTACATTCAGCAAAAGAAATATGGGACAAAATCATTCTAAGCTATGAAGGAGACACAAAGGTAAAAAGTGCAAAACTTCAAACTCTTAGAATTGAATATGAAAATTTGAAGATGCATAGTGATGAGAGCATTGCCCATTTCTTCTTACGTCTGGATGATATTGTAAATTGAATGATAAATTTGGGTCAAACCATAACTGATACTACTTTGGTGGAAAAAGTCTTAAGATCCTTGACTTCAAAATTTGACTCTAAAGTTTCAGCTATTGAAGAAAGGCAAGATTCGCAAACTCTTACTATTGTTCAATTACATGGTATTCTGGCTGCTTTTGAAATGAGACAAGGAGGTCCGTCTCAAATCAAAGAAGCTGCTTTTAAGGTATCCGCAAGAGGAAAAGAAAAGGAAGTTGTCAAAGAATCGAGCTATATATCTGAAGAAGAAGAAGCGAATTTTGTGAGAAAGCTCCAACTAGGTACTGGAAGATTCAAAGGTAAGCTTCCCTTCAAATGTTTTGAGTGTGGAAAAGTTGGTCACTATGCTGCTAAATGTCCTTATAGAGAAAAACATGGTAAAAGGAAACAATTTGAAAAGAGGAAGAGTTATTATGCAAATGAAGATGATGATGAAGTGTCCAGTGAAGATGAAGAAGATTCTGACCATGATCTGAAAGTACTCATGGCAAAGAAGCAAAAGAAGAAGGCTACTCGAAACATGAAGATATCTCAGAAATATTGTATAGCAGAAATTGAAGGAGATGAAACAGGTATTAATCATTGTTCTTGTATTTCACTTAACTGTACATGCAAAGGTAAAGATAGTGAAAGTAACAGTATGGATCTAGAAGAAGCTGTCAAGATTAAAGTTGAAGATCAGCAAAAATCATCTAAAGATAGTAAAAGTCTAGAAGCAAATGATGAAAGTAATGATTGGTGTCAATTTGAAAGGAAGGAAGATATCTACAAAGATGTGATCTCTAGGATGAATGAAAAGATAGAAACACTAAATGGACAGATAGACAAGTATCAAGGGTTGTACACTTATGCAACTAATCAAGGTGAAAAACTTGAAGCAGAAATCATCTCTCTGAAAGCAGATCTCGAAACATCAAATAAGAGGAATAAGTAACCTCTACAATCATTTGAAAAAGAAGGTCTTGAAGCAGAAATCATCTCCCTCAAAGAACATCTGGAAAAATCAAATAAGAAGAATGAAGAGCTGCAACAAACTTGTGAGGAAAACGAAAATTGGTTGAAAGAAGAGATTCTAAATCTGAAGGATCAAGTAGAAGATGGAAGAAGGAAAGAAGAAAGCATGACAAAGCAATTTCAAGCCTTGGAGGTTGAGGTAAACATTCTCAAAGGTAAATTAGAAGAAAAAGTTAAACTTCTGAGGTTTCAAGATAGTACTAATATTTTGGACAATATTCTGAGTAATCAAAGGTCTCCTGCTATCAAACTTGGTCTTGGTTTCCACGAAACTGTTAAAGGAGAATCTAGCTCACAAGGAAGTGCAAAAAATTCAGAGGGTGTCAATGAAAAACCTGAAGTGTTGAAAGAGACAAACGGTCAACCAACAATGATGAAATCTCAAAAAAAATCAGTCAATGATGTTGAATGCTTTAAATGTCATAATTATGGGCATGTTGCAGAAAATTGCAGAAGCAGAACAATTCAGCCACAAACAAACAGGTTCTACTCTAGTAACTTCAAGGGATATTGTTTTTCATGTAACATGTATGGACATAAAGCAGCTGATTGCAATAGAAGGAAGAATAGAAAAGCTCATTATGATTTCTTATGCTTATTTCTATACGGGTCACATCAGAGATGTTATTCTTGTAACAAGTATGGACATGAAAGGAATGCGGAGTTGAGCAGGACATGAGAAATTGGATAACTTCCGGCACACAAATAGAAAGTTCAAACAAATCGAGAAAAGATGGAGGGCCGTCGAATGGGGGTGAGATTCGATCCTCTTTGCGATCATGTCCCAACCCAAGAGGCGACTTTCTTATTGACTGCAGGAATGATGTGGGATACATTATGAGATTTAGTAATGTATCGTCACGGGGGGAGCAATGCATGATGACTCTCATGGTTGATTTGATTATTCTGGTTATGTTTACTTCTGTCAGCGCATCTGATGTGGAAAGGACAGGTACAGGAGGTACAAGCTCAGGAGGAAATGAAGGAAGATGAAAATTTTCTATGCTTCACTTTCCATACGCGGGTTCCATTAACTAAAGTCGCGTATACACGCGAGTTCCAGCAGACACAGTCGCGTATTCATTGATGATAGAAGATTTTATATGATAACTGAAGATCAGAAGCAGAGGTTCAGGGGGAGCATCAGTCTGATTGTTAATAACTATATTATTGTCTCAGTATCAGCTTAGTTTCTCAGTTCTAAACAATGATGATATGATACATGGTTTCTTATGTTGAAGACTATGGATGAGTTCTTTTTGGTTGAGTATTCTTTGCTGAGATGAAAGTTTTATAATTCAGAGACAAGGAAAGATCATGCAGAGATTGTTGCTGATGACTTGCTGTTGAAGGTGTTTCAGATTGCACAAGTTAAGAAGAGCACTGGTTTAGGAGGAGCAGCAGGTTGAATACTAATGATTGCATTGTTGGCAATATGACTGCTCATTCCTTCGTTTTTGTGATACTCATGCTCTAATGATGATGGCTTGGTACATGGTTTATGATGATGAAACATTGAATGAGCTGTGTTTACTGCTTGCTGAAGTTTATCTGGTGGATGAAATTGGAAGTCTTATGATTCAGAGATAAGAATAATTCATGCATAGTTTGTTACTATGGATGAGATCTTTTCCTACATATGTTACTTCATGTTTAAATCTTAAAGGTCATGGTGATGTAGGATGGTGGTGGACCACATGAATAATTTCTTGACTCTTGGGTGAAGATGTTGTTCTGGTATGATAATCTCTCTTGGAAAGATTGTATTGATGCTGCAAAGAATCTGAAGGCTTGGTTCCTAATGTGATTATGCTACAACCGTTGGACGACGCTTGAAGACACAACTACACTGTTCTATCTATCTGTAAGCATTCAAATATCTCAGAAAGAAGCTGAACACTGTCTTTGCCTCACAAAGAATCAGATCTGGTTGAAATTTAGAAGATGGTTTGGGATACGCGGGTTTCCTGAAACACAGTCGCGTATATACGCGAGTTCATGCACAGAAAAACGCGTATGTCTGATTGCTGACAAATTTTATGTTTGGAGTCAGCTCTCTTCAGCACAGCTGCAGTGCTGTTTGATATCTCTGATACTGTTTGGTATCTCTGGTGGTGTTCCAGTTCTCATAATTCTATTTCTAATGCTTTGATAAAGATGTCTTGATGATCTGTTGGTGAAAGTGTTCAGGATGCACGAACTAAGGGGGAGCCTTAGTCATATGAAAAGGATGTTCGGAAGCACATTTTCAGGGGGAGCATTGGCGTTGCTGAGTATAATGCATTTTTGGCTCTTTCTTGAGGACTTTTTGGTGTTGGTCTTAATGTTATATTTGTAGTTTGATGAAAAGGTCAAGTTGAGACCCTTGATGTAATAAGTGTAATATTCAGTCATGTAAGGACTTGTCAAATTTGTAAACCCACTTGGTTGGGTAGCTGAGTCAAATTTTGTAAACCCACTTGGTTGGGTAGCTGAGTTGAAATGTGTAAACCCACTTGGTTGGGTACTTGAGTCTCATATGTAAATCCACTTGGTTGGATATTTGATGTAAGTATGAGTCTTTGGTGATAGGAAGTTCATAGTGTCATGTACTTCATTGGAAAACATGTTTGAAGATTCAGCATGAACTCAGGGGGAGCTTGGCCACTTCAGTATATATCAGATCTGCAGAACGCTTCTTCCACATGCGGAGAAAAGGGGGAGAGTATGTTGGTATTTGATCCACCCTTTGCCCTTGATGTCAAAGGGGGAGAGTGACATGGTGTTTGAATGAAGAGAAAGAATGGTGTCAAAAATGGAGAGAGTGACATGGTGTCATTGTATTCTTAATGTACCTATTTGTTGTGGTAACCAAACACCATCGTGGTTGCCATCAAGTCCAAAGGGGGAGATTGTTGGCAATATGATGCAGAGTGTTGTCCTTGATGGCAACCCACTGAATGAAGATGAAGACATGCGACTGTTGACTTGTGTTGTCCTTGATGGCAATCCACCGAATGAAGCTATTCTTGACTTGATGGACTTGGTAAATGATGTAAATCTGATGTGATATGATGTTTGTTGAACAATATGATGTAGAGAGTTGTTCTTGAATGGCAACCCACCTGATGAAGATGATAAAAACTTACTTGATGAAGTTGTGCTTGATAGAATATGTTCTTAATGAAGTAAATCTGATGTATCTACAGTGAGTACAGAAGGCAGTGAAGAAAGGAACTCAGATTGTGCTAAATCTATGGTGAAAGAGTATGTCTCAAGGCATACGCGGATCTGTCTAAGGGAAGTCGCGTATGCACGCGGAAAAGAACCTGCCAAGTCACGTATGGGCTAAAGCGCTCTAAAAGTGCAAAACCAGGGGTAACCACCATGGTATTGACCCATTGTATTGGGTAATGATCCGCCTAATTGACCCCGTCCAGGAATACCATCGGAGGTAATGTTGTTTTGGCTCATGGTATTGAAAAAGGATAAACCTATATAAAGAGATGAAATTCATTATGCAGATTATGAGTGTGGGTGCAAGATGTCTGAGCTTGAATGAATACTTCTCTCTGAAGTAGATCTGAATGAAAGGGTTACACTTGAATGATAAATCTGAATGTATGATGCACCAATGATGAAGAAGGGGATCTAGATCTGAAATATACTTGTACCTACTAGATCTGCTTATGGAAGGCTTAGATCTTAATTGAGGCGAACATTTGTCTGAAGTAAAAGGGTAAATCTGAACTGAATATCTGATCTGAAGAAGTATGCTGCTCTATAATGATTGAAGATCTATACGCTATCACAGCAGGAAGGCAGATATCGTTTCGCTGAAGAGAAAGTGCGTATGCGCAATGAAATATGTACAGAAGTATACGCTGGTTTATGTGAATGTAAGCGCATATATACGCGACATCAGTGAAAGGAAAGCGCGTATGCAAACTAGGTTTTGCTGAAGCACGGGGTATGAAATGTCTGATCTGTTTCGCTATGTTTCGATATCTTATCCTGTGTTGTCCGAATTGATAAGTATCTGGTGATGTATGTTTGAGCTAAAGTATGGAGTGGGTCCAGTCTTAAAATATGATGAAACGTGGCCTGCAAGTTGTGTCCTAAAGGAAGCTTTGGATCCAGTGTGAAAATTTATGAAACGTGGTCCATAGAGGTGCTGAGGGTTGTAGCCTTCTAACAGGGGTTGAAGCTCCCTTTCAGTGAGGTCAAACGAGAGTAAGGGGTCGAGCTCCTCTGTGAGAGGTCAAACGAGTCAAAGGGTCTGGAGCTCCTTCCGGGAGGCTGCAAACGAGCGCAGTAGTGCCTCGCGTGTCAGTAGAGTCTGCACCAAGACATATGTTGTAAGATGTTTTCTCTTATAATAAAATATTGAAGGTCGAGCAACTCCATAGTCGGTGGTTTTCCGATCTCTGGGTTTACAAATTTCAAAATCCTTCAGTGTTCATGTGTGATGTTTTGTGTGATGGTTCTATTCTCGTTTCATCGCATATGTTTACCCGTTTATAAAA
Organism: Pinus albicaulis; assembly: GCA_034641835.2. Lineage (NCBI taxonomy): Eukaryota > Viridiplantae > Streptophyta > Pinopsida > Pinales > Pinaceae > Pinus > Pinus albicaulis. The sequence goes on from CM076582.1 coordinate 935,854,955, forward strand.
CATCTAATAAATGAATGATGGAATTAACTGTCAGAAGAACTACTTCTGCTACGTATAGATCTCTCATGTTAGTTTCATGAAGGATATCCACGTGTATACGCTAGTTGGCTACAGCAAAGTAGCGTATGGGTTTTAGAGCATGAAAAAGTAAAAATTTTGAATATGCTGTAAATACTGATTCACCCCCCCCCTCTCAGTATTTTTCCCAACAAATAATATTCTTTGCTTTTGCATCATTTACCAAATTCTTCTTACCTTGTTCATCCGCGGTTGATGTAAATCCATTTTGAACAGTGTCCCATACTTCGTAACCGTGCGCCAATAGATAGACCTCCGTTCTTCCTTTCCAGAGTGCATAATTATTTTCATTGAACAGAGGTACACCATTCTTGGTATGCTCCATGACCTCCTTCCAGTTGTTAAACTGCTATTGAAGGAACCAAGCTCTGATACCAATTGTTGGAAATACTGAGATGGGGGGTGAATCAGTATTCCTTTCAATTAGAGCATTAGTTAATGTTAAATTATTATCATTTTTTGTACAATTATAGCAGTAAACAAAAGGAACACAAATGCACACATTTTTTAAGGTGGAAACACACTCAGGGGCAAAAACCACCTAATGCTTTTCTAATAATTCTTTAATATTCAACTCCAATTGAAAATAAATCTCCAACTTCCTAGAAACTAGAAAATCATTCTTCTCCAGCTCCCACTAGATGGACGCTCCAACGCACGAGATTCTTCAGTATTCAACCGAATGGATGCCCCAACACCCAATGAGTTACAACTCACCCTAGCACCACCCTACCACCCTATAGAAGAATAAAAGAATAATGGACTCCCGTACCAGGGAAAATGGTCCACTTTACAATGATATAGAATGATGTAGAAGAAGATACACTAGATCATAACCCAAAATTTGACACAACCACCTAATGATGATCCTAGACCACCCAACATTGCCTCTTCAACTCTTGGCAGATAGACACTAGTACAATTTGTACAATAATATATTTACAATGACTAAGTACAGTGATACCTTTACAATGATTGTATGCAGTGATGCCTACTTGAAGACTTCATGTGATGAGCTTCTTGCTACTGTTCCACACCTTGGTTGCTACTCTTGTCATGCTTCCCTCTGCTGCACCTTGTTTTTTCTTTGCTGCCCTAGAACTTATGGTCCTTTGCAGCCCTTGACAACACATGATCTAGCTTTTTCTTTCCTTCTAGGAGCTCGATATTGAATCTCGTGTATCTCTATTATTTCAGATCCCCAATATCTGATTTTTGGTCCTGTAGTAGTCCTATGAGTCTTATTTCCAATGCCATAGGTCTGACCCAATTTCAATTCTTCAAGGGAGAGTTATACCCAATCTCTCACAATACCCTAATTATGGACTATTTCAGCAGAGCGAACTTGTATGGCATGCCACGTGTCACTGTTTCTTTATTCAGCTCTGAAATTGGTAGAGAGAAAACTATAGTCTGTGAACTATCTACCAATTTTTACATAATTCCAATCCGATACTCAGAGAGAGATTTATGATGATTTTCCCAAGGTCACTTCTTTGAGATGAATTTCAGGAGCCTGCAAAAACACTGACTTCCACAGATCATATCTCCGAAAATATTGTACACCTTGATCTAGAATTTTTACAGTAGCTTCCTCAGGATTTCAACTTCGCCTCATAATAATTTCAGATATTTAACCTTGGTAGAAAAAAATTTAGAGCGAAAATTCCACGATGACCTGTTTCAGATGGCGAAATCCCTTGCATAAGGAGGAAATGAGGATCACAATTTATATAAATGCTTAGGTTGAGAGGGGCTTCAACAAGTTAATGTGGGAGGGATTTTAGGAGCTTAAAAAATATTAATTATGACTTTTCAATGACCCATGCCACAACCCCATGGGGTTTTAGCCCACTAACTGGGGGTACAAACTTCAAACATGAATATCTCTCAAACCGTGAAGAATTACATGGCTTGCCATATATCAACGGAAACATCTCGACAAGTAGAAACCATCAAAATCATTCTTGAACTAGACTATAGTAATTAAGTAGGTAAAAAATCCCATGAAATATTGGGTTAGCCCCTGGTGCTGCTTGGGTTGACATCAATGGCAACCATTGATCAACACGGTGAACCTCTCTTCTTGTCAATTATTCAACTATATGAATTTTTCTCACAATTGCAAGATATGCAATCTTCTTTTGTCTAAATTTTCCCATATACTAGTGAATGAGTCTTGGTATTTGTCAATTTTTTTTCTAGCTCATTTTCTTTCTACCTCTGGTAATAAATTTTCTCTTAGATTTGTTTGTTGAAGTCATTTAACTCTTCTAACTTTTCCCTCTTCAAAGCTTTTATAATTGTAACTACTTCAAGGTCTTCTGCAAAATTTCTCTAAAACCATAAGATCTGTAAATTTGAATTCCTCATCATTTGAAGCAACTTAATATCACTAGGGAAGTTGGAATTGTAAACTTAAATAGGTTCATCCTTTCAAATATTTCCATCAATATTAATAATAATTCTTAGGAACAACAACAATTACTATCATCATGGCATATAATCAATCAAATTACATAGAAAAAAACTATGATAAACTCACCTCCAGTACCTTTACCTTAATACCACCTACAACTTAGGTTTATTAAATTATAACTTGACAAAAAAATACCCAAACTTTGACTTTACTTATACTAGCTTAGGAACTAGCTTAATATATTATCTTAGACTTAATATATGATGCTACATTTACTTATATGGAACTTATACTAGCTTAGGAACTATACCATAAATTATAACACGAGTCTAACAATAAAAGAGTATCTAAAATGCCATAAAATAATATTTTTTAATTCAAAAGGTCATAAAAGGCCATAAAGGAATATTGGAAAGGCCAATAAAGTGGTGTGTATTAAATAATTTGTCATGTATATTCACATTATGCTTATGTCGCCCATTAGTGTTTTAAATTTTGACATGACTCTGCAAACCACCATCTGGTAGTCATGCTAAGCGAACCCACCTCCTCTTAAGCATGTGATCTTCATTTATGCTATGAATATTGTCGTTGGTTTACTCTCATGTACCATCTTAAGCATGTGATCTTCATTAATGACCTGACTATTGTCATTTGTTTCCTCTCATGTGCCATCTTAAGCATGTGATCTTCATTTATGCTATGACAATTATCGTTGGTTTTCTCTCATGTACCATCATGATGGTTCCTCTTGGGTCCAGCCTAATGTGCTTCTTAAACACTCCAGCTATGATAATTCCCCGGTTGGGTCGCCTTTTTCCTCACTCTTTTGTGCCACTCTTTGAATCCCATAGCAATTGGCCTTTCCTGGTTCGTGTTGCTCTCTAAAGCACGTAGTAGTTGGTATTTCATGGTTCCAACAATTGTGGTTATTCATTATCACCCCTCCTACATTCTCATGTTTTGGAAAGTAGCCATGGTTAGGGAATGTGGGCATGTTCATTGTGGTGGCAAGGGGAGAGAATTTCCTCTAGATAATTCTCCTCGATACAATGATCACCTTGTTCTCTTTGAAAAAAAAATTATGTACCATATTATAAGAAAGGTTGTTACCTTGGAAGAAGTCAAGAGAAAAATAATAGGGGATGAGATTCTGGTTGTACACAATGAGCTCTTGTGCGTAAACACTTGGAAAAAGGGCAGAAGTGCATCCATGTCAAATACCACATTATTGAATCCAACGCCTATGCCAACCATTTCAGGACATCCCTTTGTCACCTCTCTCAAAGTATCGATGTCAATTTTCCTCCCAATGTACCATCCTCCACCTCTTCCGGTGCTCCACATAGCTCTTCCTCCCTTTCAATCATTCTAGCAAGCGACGGACGCGGCAAAGAAAAAAATGTGCAGGGGATCATGGTGGCCAGGGAGGGAAACTCTCAAATACCTCCAAATGTAAATTCCCAGCTAGCTGAAAGGTATCCTTTTCTCGACATCCATAACACATATGAAATGAAATTTTAACATCTACAAGACTAAAAATAATCATATGGTTACCTAATCATCATGGAAATTCTATAGATGGCCATGGGTGGCATCCCAATCATCGAGAAAAAGCCAAAGATGGCCACGGTTTGTTGCCAAATTATCAAGGAAATTTTGGAGATGGCCAAGGGTTATGATGATAATGATGACTACACTCAAGCTCAACAGGCTTCTCCTAAGCCCAAATACTAATTTCAAACATGATAAGCTCTTCATTTTCATCCATTTTCATCCTCTCTTATAGCGTCTTATAGTATTCTACGCATGCGCAACACTTGGATATAACTGTAACAAGATCAAGATTTTTCTATTTTTCATACATTGTTGCTCAAATTCAAACCATTTATTTTCTTAGTAGCCCTTCTAGTTTCCCAACAAGGGTAGAAGGCAAGGTTCAGTCACCTAGACCTGGATGAATTTCCTTAATGTACTCTATGTAAAACAATTTTGGTAATATAATGTTCAATACTTGTCTTTAAAAAATGTATCATGTATATTGTTAATTATTTCTTTCGTCTTTGTGAAAATACTTAGCCAGAGGAAATTGTCATCTATGGATATATCTCAGTAAAGCGTTTACCTATTCGTAAAATGACATTGAAATTCTCATTATATTGATTATTATGACTTGTTTGAAGGTAGAATGCAAGAATAAATCTTTTTCTCTTCAACTAATGTATTTGAAACTTATAATCAAGGTGGGAATGATGATATACCAAAATTGCCTTGTGGGAACTTGATTTATTTGTCTTTTTTATTAGTTTGGATGATGCATGCCAAGTGTTTGATGATACCTATGAATGAGACTAGGGAAATTATTAATTTTAGAAGTTTATCTTAAATTTTAGAAACCTTGGTGAATCTTACTAGTCCCTAATATGTAAATTGTAAAAAAATTTATGATATTTTTATAAAAATATTTAAGTTTCTAATTATTTTATATTACTATATCTAAAATTTTGGCGATTTTCAGGGTAAAATAATATTATACTATAAAATTTGGGCGAATCAATTTTAAAAAACATGGAAATTGACAAATATTTTTTTTGGAAAAAGCATGGAAAATTAGCCCACCTGCGAATATTAGCCCCTAAAATTTTCCCTAAATGAGACATGGTCACTTGGAAAGCTATGATTTCCATATACAATTGGAGTGGGGATCGCATAGAGACTCTTGGACATTTTGAGAAGGTGCAATTGCAAGATATATGAAAAATTATTCAAGATACGATCCCAGTAGATGTTAAAGCATAATTACATAGATAATAGCAGTCGGAATATCTGGCTAAAGTGTAGATCCAACCAAATTTTATTTGTAATAATGGGTAGGAACTAAGAGGGATAGTTCCCACACCATCTTGAAAACTCAATAAACTTGATTTTCATCCGCAGAATCTACTTATAGTGGGACATCTCCAACATAGGTTTCTTCACACCATGAGGGACAAACAACAATGGAAAAAATTGTGATCATAGGTTCCCTAGATGATGCCCTTGAAATTGACCCCAATTATGTAACGTTCTTTTCAGATTTCATCATAGTTTTCCAACGACTAGAAATGAAATATTAATTTCCACAGGACTTAAAATAGTCTATGCGACTATGAGTTCCCTATTTTTCTCCTTTTTCATTTCTGTCCTTTTCTTATACAAATTTATGATCAGATGGCCCAACCTTCCAACAATCTCATCGCTGAAAAGACAATTCGAAGAAACTGATGCTAACATATTCCCATAACTTTCTCGGATGTCTTTGAATGCATCACATTCCAAAATCATATGTTTTTCCAACTCCACTACCCCATACATGCAAAATTTACACACTCGTTCTTCCCAAGCTTCTTTAGGCATTTTCCACCGTCCTATTTCACACTGAAGATGATGCGAGTCGGATATTAACTGAGCAATAAGAACCTTTTCCCTCCACGTAATGTTAGCTCCAATGTACTCTTTTTGTTCGAGATCATACGTAGGGTTGAATTCTTCAATGTAGTACTTCTACTTTCTACCCAACTCTTTTCCCCATACTCGTTTACGAAAATTCTCCATAACAATATTATTTATCTCCTTTCTATTTGTGGGACAATCATTGAGGTATATATTCCTTTTTTACATCCATGTGTAGTTTTGTCTCATCTATGTTTTCTTTCTTTCACTCATGCCTTCCTTTAAGATAACATTGGGCCATCTACCTACTGTTAGCTCTCTATATTACTAGTTTAGTCCCTTATTTTTGTTAGTGTATCCCCCTTATTTTTATTGTTGTACCCCTGTAATCCCCATATTTTTATTATTTTGCCCCATAAAACCCCACTATTGTTATTATTGTGCCCTTTCATTTTTATTGTTAGGTCGGCTAGGATTATATTGTGACCCCATTGACTCCTATATATAAAAAGGAGTTTCTTTCATTTGAATCATCCAAGAATTGTTCATTTATGTAATGTAAAGGAGGTTACACCCTCAAAGTGGCTGATTTCTAAGGTTTTGATCTCTCTTTTCTTCTATTTTTAGAGCTATTTTCATAGCATTTGGTATCATAGCTTTGGATTCTAGGGTTTCACTCCTTCAAACGGGTCATCTTGGAATTTTTTCTATAACGTTTTTTCTATGAAGGTTCAGAAGCTTTAAAAAAAACCCAGTTGCGAAGCAATCCTAAGTAACTTCCTGTAAAAAATTCATATCTTGGTTCACAATATTTTAGGAGATATGAGTTGTGGAAGTTAGGGTTTTTGCAGGCTCCCGAATTTCATATCAAAGAGGTGTCCTTGGTAAAATCGTCATAACTCTCTTTACGCATCAGATTGGAATTCTGTAAAAAGTGGCCGAACTTACACAGACTATAGTTTATTTTTTATCAATTTCGAAGCCAAAGAAGGAAATAGTGACACGTGGCACAATGTACAAGTTCACTCTACTGAACCATTCCATAATTAAGTCATTGTGGGAGATTGAGCTTAACTTTGTATTGAAGAATCCAAATCAGGTCAGACCTGTGGCATTGGAAAGAATATTCAGAGGGATACAAAAGGACTAAATATAAAATATCGGGGATCCGAAATTACAGAGACACATCAGTTTCAATATCGAGCTCCTCAAAAGCAAGAAAAAGGTGTGTATTTTTTTTCCAAATTGCATAAGTCTTGTTTGAAAAATCAGTTTGAAGTGATTCCTATTGGGTGTGGATCCTGATTATCTTGTTTATTTTGTATCACAGTGTTGGACCCCTGTACCTTAATGCAGCAACAACTCCGCCTGTAATTAAACACTACCTAGGGGGTCCAGGTGGGGTGCAGCTGTGACTTTATGGAGCCCCCCCCTGGCGAGGGGTTTCGGGGGCAGTGCCCCCGAAGCTAAAAACATATGCAAAATTTCCTTGTAAAAGTATAGAAATTTCTATTCAATCTAGGTCGTTCATTAGGTGGAAGATCTGACAGCAGAAGTTATGTTTAGTTTAGGGTTTTTTTCCCTAGAAGGCAACCCCTCGCTTTTATGAGGGCATTTTTTTGCAGCTGTGTATGGTATGAGTATTTTATTCAAGCGAGAAACAGATAGGGAGACTGTGAGATAAAACAAATAATATTACAGAAAATCGGCTGTAGGTTGTGTCTCTTCATTTTTCTGGATAATATAAAGGAAGGACTGGCTATTCAGGGTGGACGTAGCCCAAACTGGGTGAACCACGTATATTTTTGTCTCTCTGGTTTTATGTGTTTTGTGTGCTTGTGTTTTCTGCATATTTTATGTGTTACATTGCTCTATAATATATATAATTTTCTAACAATTCCAAGGGCATACTGAAGCATAGATATTAGTACTTGGTTCTAAAATTCCCACTAAAAATAATTCAACACCTGTTAAGCCCTCAGAAGGCTCTACTATGACTCATGAAGAGGAAGAAGTGCAACAGGATATATCAAAATTACAAGAGCACATGCAACAACTTTTGTTATCGCAAAGAGAAACAAAAAATGAAGGAAGTTTTGAAGAAAGGCATGGAAGCTAAGATGAATGGTTTGAAGAAAGGCATGGAAGCTAATACGGATGGTTTGAATAAAGGCATGGAAGCTAAGATGGACGGTTTGAAGAATGACATGCAAGCTAAGATGGAAGGCATGTAAGCTAAGATGGATGACATGGAAGCTAACATGGAAGACATGAATAATGATCTAAAAGCAGACATGGAAGGTTTAAAGGAAGGTTTGAAAATTTTGATACAAGAAATGATTCCTAATGGAAAAAACGTAGTACAATAATTTCTTGATAAGAACAGAATAAATGTTGATCATGATTTCATAAACTTTAATGTTGGATGGTAGACCCACCATATTCCAAAGATGGATATGAGAAATTTTGATGGCAAGGATCCTGTAACATGGATACTACAGATGGAGCAATATTTTGATCTCCATAATGCGCAAAACACACAAAATGTATGCATTTCAACTATACATTTAGGACAAAATACATTTTTATGGTATCGATGGCTTTTCTCTCGTCAAAAAAAGGTCACTTGGTCAATTTTTATGGAGGAAATGATAGCACATTATGAGGATAAAAAGAGAAACAACTTCTTTAGCCAATTGATAAATATCAAACAAAAGGGTTCAATGGTGGAGCACATTGAGGAATTCCAAAAATTGAATATAAGGGTAACTGATATTCTAGAGGAACACAGCATTAATGTCTTCATACCAACTTTAAAGGATAACATCCAACATGAGGTTCATCTTTGGGAACCTGATTCATTGGAGAAGGCATTCAGGTTGGCAAGAAAATTTGAAGGTAAAATTATGTGACAAGGAATCCTACCACTCACATCTATAAATATGGAAGTGTTGCTACTCCTAGACTTCCACAACCTACAAGGTTGACAACACAACATTTGGAAGAAAAAAAATAAAAAGGGCTTTGCTATAGTTGTGATCATGAATACAATAAAGCTCATAATTTTGATGAGAAGAAATTATTTTACATATATTGTGAAGAGGAGGAACAAAATGAACAAGAAACTTCAAAAGAAGAGGATATACACCAGGAACCAACCCTAGAGAAAGAAGAAATGAGTCTGACCATATCCTGTAATGCATTGGCTGGAATTACCACTCCTCAAAATATCAAGATAGAACGACATATCAAGAAGAAAAATGTAATAGTGTTGATTGATTCAGGTATTACCCATAATTTTATTCATTGTAAGGTAGCCAAGGAATTGGATTTCTTCTCATACCCATCACCAGAGTGTCAAGTGATGGTTACAAATGTAGGTACTATAAATTTCTCTAGAAAATTCCATAATATCAAGCTAACCATGGGGGAATGTGTATTGAATATTGCAATGCTTTCCATTCTAGTGGAAGGTGTTGATGTTGTACTAGGAGTACAATGGTTACAATCTTTGGGGACGGTAGCTTTTAATTTTCAAGAAAATTTCCTGATTTTTTTTTTTCAAAAGGAAAGGAATTTGAATTAAAGGGTATCGCAGGGAATTCGGGAAAGATAATAAGCTCTAATGTCATGAAAAAGCTTCTGAAGAAAGAAAATCGAGGCATAATTGCACAATTATGCTCACTAGAAGTTACAAAATCAAAATCATCTATTTCTCCAAATCTCCAAAAAGTCTCTGACAATCATTCCAAGGTGTTTAAAACTCCCAAAGGACTCCCACCTATTCGTGATCATGATAATGCTATTAATTTGATTCCAAGAAGTGTTCATCCAAATATCAAACCTTACAGATATTCGTATGTCCAAAAGAGCGAAATTGAACATATGGTTACAGAAATGTTGAAATGTCCAACTCAAGAAGATCATATCACGGTAATAGATGTCTCCATCTACTACTCCATCACTCTCACCTCCTTCTTGTCCATCAATTGCATCATATGTGAACTGATCCTAAGGATACTCCATCAATAAACCCAAGCTTCCAAGTGACAGCATTGTTGGCCTTTGTAATAAGGCTCCTGTCATCTCATAGCTCCATTCTTTGACATGTCCAATGTCAAAGTCATCTACCATAATGTTGTTGTATATGTGAGATTCCTTCCAAAGTGGAAGTAGCTCCTGATATTCCAAGGCTGAGGAGTAGCCCCTTTGCACCATGATAGTGCCATCACCTACTCCTGCAACATCATGCTAACCAAGGTAATCAACCCATACCCTCTCAAGAATAACCAAGGTAACAACATCTCTTGCTGCTCCCTCATATCTCCCTCATACAAATCATGGAGTAATATCATGATAGTTGACTTGTAGAATGCCCCATACAACCAAATATTATTTTTCCATAATACATGGATGCCATGCAATGCCTACACCCATAACATACCCTTTGACAAAGGATATATCACATGATGGCCAAACTATTTTAAGAGTATCCAGTGCAGCCTTGCCTCTTGTTGCCCTGTGTCATAGATCTGTAAGTGGATTTCCAGCCCCTTTCTCATCAACATCACCCACCCGACCAATGGTGAGTGTCTATCATCATGCCCAACATTGGCATCCCTCCAATGAATAATACCATCTTCCCAAATCAGATTTCTATCTTTGCATTTCATGGGATGTTGAAATGAAATCTTCTGGAGATCTCCATATGAAGACCACTCATCAATGACCAAATTGAATCCATAAGGATCCAAGTGTGCTAAAGGAAAATTAATCTCATTAATTTGGGTAGTGCTCAACAAGAAGGATCCATCATAGTAATGGGAGATAATATGTATATCATCAACCATCTGCCTATCCTCTGCTACACAAGTCAGAATGGTCATTAAAATGCCCCATTATTGTCTGGGCCCCCAACTCATCACTGCTACTCAAGGACAGCGTTGTTGATCTCCATGATGGTGCATCTGTTGTTTCAAGATCATGTTCAATGCTAAACACATAGTTCTGCATTGCATTGCCTAGGACAATTCTCATTCCATCCTCCAAAAATCTACACTCCAACCCCAAGAGTTGTGTGCATCTCAACAATGAGTAACCAGGATGATTTTATCTCTTCCTTGATTCTATCAAGGCTCCTCAGCGTAGTGATAGCGTGCTGCTCTAAATCAACAGTGTATCTTGACCCTAGGTCATACAATGGCATCTTCCCACACTCCTCCATAAGATATGTTGAAATAGTATAAAGTGGAAATATTTACATACCTTGGTTTTTCTTGGGAACATCTTGTATTGCTACAAGGGTTCCTTCCTCCAATGTGATGGTTCCCCCAACTGATGGTGTTGATGGCTACTCCTCCATAGTTGCATCAGTGTTGGTACAAGTCTCCTTAAGTGGTGGTGAGGGCCTCTCCTCCTCTGATTTCTTCTTGCCAAATTTTTTTATCACCCCTTGAGTAAAATCTGCAAAAGCCGACACTCTTGCATGACTCAAATGGCTAAACCACCAAATGTTTGCTTCACCCTCAAGGTGCAGCGCTGCAATCTCAATAGCCTCTCTTTCTACCACTGTATGTAGTAGGAAGAATGCATCTAGCTTCCTTTCCCAAGCCCTTGTTGTAAATGTGGATGACCCATCAAAAAGGCAATAGAAATCTATTGCCCTTGATTCTCCTATTGCTGCAAGGTCTCCTTTCTTCCTCCAGCTGAATGAACTGTGGGAGATTTAGATTCTCCTTGAAAGCTCTAGGTTGAGATTTATATTCTGCAAGTTATTCACTTAGAATCTCATGATCCAAGTGTCCTCCATCTCCATGAATCTTGTCTTCTTCTTCAAAAGAAAAGGGCATGGTGTATTTCTTTGGAGCTCTATGCAACATCGGTTCTTTCTTCTACTGATAGGAAGTACATGGTCCTTCCACATCTTGAAACCCTAGTGTGGTTTCATTGCTTCTCTCCACTCTTCTTTGCTTGACCTCCTTGGTTAGGTCTTTCTTATATCTGAAGAGAGATGAGATAAAACTTATTATTTCCATCATTATGATCTCTTTCTTCTTCTTCTTATTCTCCTGACAGCATATTGGCTGAGATCCACAGGCTGAGCCAAGATTATGCTCCGATACCACTGTAATATCCCAAAATGGGGAAGAAACAATACATTAACATAAAACTGGAAATAGCAGTGAATAACATTACACCAAAATTTATGACAACCATGGATCCATTTTTTTATATAAATCAACAGCAAATAAGTGCAATAGAAGTGAGCACAACACAAATAATCAAAGCAAACAAACCTCCCATGAATACATATGCCAAATATGAAATGTTGCTACATAGCAGAATGCCCAAGAACAAGTACATCATAGTTTTAGATGGTACACTGCTACTGGAAATGTACAATAATGTATATCTACAAATTTATGGCTCATAAAGTGCTGGAAGTAAATATCTAAGCTCCCAAACACATTTTCAAGACAACCCAGGAAGGATTTCCTACAATATATAAAAATACCAAAATGTCGGAATGCAGCCCCATGACTCAATAACAGCTGCTACTAAATAACTGGATGAAAGTGGTTGTATATGATACATATAATGAATATATCTCCTCCAATAGATCCTTCAAGTGAAATTTTGATCCTAACATTGAATATCTCACGCTCCAAATCAAGCACTAAAACTCCGATTGCAAATGCTCACTAAAATAACACAATCAAAGAGGGATACTACATTGTAGGTGATGGTAATATGTTGACCTTGTGCCAATATGTGAAATAAATCTCAATAACCTACCTTTCTGATCTCCAAAATAGAAAGAGAGCTTCCTCCTCTGAAAACTAGCTCCGGAAGTGGGTTTCTCAACCCTCCACTACAACACCCTGCAACACAACAAAATAGTCTGTAGAAAATGCATTGTAGTTGAAGACTAAAGCTTGGCCTTAAGCCTGGGTGTGGAAAATGAAGTGCAATGCTCCCCCAAGAGACATATCAAGAAAGGAGATGGGATTCCCGCTCGGGAACACCTGGTGCTAAACAGCAAACCAATCTCAACTAAACAGCTGAAGAATGCAAAATAGTCATGTAGACCATAAAATTAATAATCAATAACATAACCCGCTATGGCTACTTTTCCCTCCTTATAAAAAAATGTGAACCTTCTCACCTTGGTTCCCACTCAATAAGGTTTCCACCATCATGGAATCTTCCTCCCATTCACACTGCGTTGTCTCTATTGATGATCCACTCCCCCCATACCAACGCTGTTGACTTGGTCAAACTTGACCTTGTCCACAAGCATTAGCCCATGTTCACACATGAGGGTGCTTTATCCAGCTGTAAATATAATCCATTTTCATATTAAGATGGATTTTATGCCTACTAAAGAGATTTATGGGCCTCCCTACCCATTTATTTATCTAGCTAAATGACAAGAGAAAAATTAATATTCCATTCAGCTGCATGCTAATTTAGGAATATTACATTCTGAAAATGGCATTTTGAACTCATGAGGGTCATTATGAATTTTTGGTCATGCTTTTTGGCCTTACCAATGCACCTTCTACATTTCAAGGGTTGATTAATTCCATTTTTAAAACCTTCCTTAGAAAATTTGTGTTAGTATTTTTTGATGATATACTATTTCTAAAATTTTGGCGATTTTCAGGGTAAAATAATATTATACTATAAAATTTAGGCGAATCAAATTTAAAAAACATGGAAATTGACAAATATTTTTTTGGAAAAAGCATGGAAAATTAGCCCACCTGCGAATATTAGCCCCTAAAATTTTCCCTGAATGAGACATGGTCACTTGGAAAGCTATGATTTCCATATACAATTGGAGTGGGAATGGCATAGAGGCTCTTGGACATTTTGAGAAGGTGAAATTGCAAGATATATGTAAAGTGATTCAAGATACGATCCCAGTAGATGTTAAAGCATAATTACATAGATAACAGTAGTCGAAATATCTGGCTAAAGTGGAGATTCAACCAAATTTTATTTTTAATAATGGGTAGGAACTAAGAGGGACAGTTTCCACACAATCTTGAAAACTCAATAAACTTGATTTTCATCTGCAGAATCTACTTATAGTGGGACATCTCCAACATAGGTTTCTTCACACTATGAGGGACAAACAACAATGGAAAAAATTGTGATCATAGGTTCCCTAGATGATTCCCTTGACATTGACCCCACTTATGTAACGTTCTTTTCAGATTTCATCATAGTTTTCCAACGACTCGAAATGAAATTTTAATTTCCATGGGACTAAAAATAGTCTGTGTGACTATGAGTTCCCTATTTTTCTCCTTTTGCATTTCTTTCCTTTTCTTATACAAATTGATGATCAGATGGCCCAACCTTCCAACAATATCATCGCTAAAAAGACAATTCGAAGAAACTGATGCTAATATATTCCCATAACTTTCTCGGATGTCTTTGAATGCATCACATTCCAAAATCAAATGTTTTTCCAAATCCACTACCCCATACATGCAAAATGTACACACTCGTTCTTCCCAAGCTTCTTTAGGCATTTTCCACCATCCTATTTCACACTGAAGATGATGCGATTTGGATCTTAACTGAGCAATAAGAACCTTTTCCCTCCACGGAAAGTTAGCTCCAATGTACTCTTTTTGTTCGAGATCATACGTAGGGTTGAATTCTTCAATTTAGTACTTCTAATTTCTACCCAACTCTTTTCCCCATACTCGTTTACGAAAATTCTCCATAACAATATTATTTATCTCCTTTATATTTGTGGGACAATCATTGAGGTATATATTCCATTTTTTCATCCATGTATAGTTTTGTCTCATCCATGTTTTCTTTCTTTCACTCATGCCTTCCTTGAAGATAACATTGGGCCATCTACCTAGTGTTAGCTCTATATATTACTAGTTTAGTCCCTTATTTTTGTTAGTGTATCCCCCTTATTTTTATTGTTGTACCCCTGTAGTCCCCATATTGTTATTATTGTGCCCCATAAAACCCCACTATTGTTATTGTTGTGCCCTTTCATTTTTATTGTTAGGTCAGCTAGGATTATATTGTGACCCCATTGACTCCTATATATAAAAAGGAGTTTTTGTCATTTGAATCATCCAAGAATTGTTCATTTATGTAATGTAAAGGAGGTTGCACCCTTGAAGTGGCTAATTTCTAAGGTGTTGATCTCTCTTTTCTTCTATTTTTAGAGCTAGTTTCATAGCATTTGGTATCAGAGCTTTGGATTCTAGCGTTTCACTGCTTTAAACGGGTCATCTTGGCATTTTTTCTATAACGTTTTTTCTATGAAGGTTCAGAAGCTTAAAAAAAAACCAGTTGCGAAGCAATCCTAAGTAACTTCCTGTAAAAAATTTAGATCTTGGTTCACAATATTTTAGGAGATATGAGTTGTGGAAGTTAGGGTTTTTGCAGGCTCCCGAATTTCATATCAAAGAGGTGTCCTTGGTAAATCGTCATAACTCTCTCTCTGTGCATCAGATTGGAATTCTATAAAAACCGGCTGAACTTACACAGGCTATAGTTTCTTTTTTATCAATTTCAAAGACAAAGTAGGAGATAGTGACACATGGTATGATGTACAAGTTCTCTCTACTGAACCATTCCATAATTAGGTCATTGTGGGAGATTGAGCTTAACTTTGTATTGAAGAATCCAAATCAGGTCAGACGTGTGGCATTGCAAAGAAGATTTAGAGGGATACTAAAGGACTGAATATAAAATCTCGAGGATCTGAAATTACAGAGACACATCAGTTTTGATATCGAGCTCCTCAAAATCAAGAAAAATGTGTGTATTTTTTTTTCCAAATTGCATAAATCTTATTTGAAAAATCAGTTTGAAGTGATTCCTATTGGGTGTGGAGCCTGATTATCTTGTTTATTTTATATCACAGTGTTGGACCGCTATACCTTAATGGGGTGGCAATGCCGCCTATAATTAAACGTTGCCTGGGGGGTCTAGGGGGTGGGCGGCTGCGACTTTATGGAGCCCCCCCCCCCACCCTGGCGGGGGGTTTCGGGGGCAACGCCCCCGAAGCTAAAAACAGATGTAAAATTTCCTTGTAAAAGTATAGTAATTTCTATTCAATCTAGATCGTTCATTAGGTGGATGATCTGACAACAGAAGTTATGTTTAGTTTATGGTTTTTTTTCCCTAGAAGGCAACCCCTCGCTTTGATGAGGGCATTGTATTGCACCTGTGTATGGTATGAGTATTTTCTCCGAGTGAGAAATAGATAGGGAGACTGTGAGAGAGAACAAAAGATATTACAGCGAATCTATTGTAGGTTGTGTCTCTTCATTTTTATGGATAATAGATAGGAAGGACTGGTTGTTCGAGGTGGATGTAGCCTAAACTGGGTGAACCACGTATATCTTTGTCTCTCTGGTTTTATGTGTTTTGTGTGCTTGTGTTTTCCGCATATTTTATCTGTCACATTGCTCTGTAAAATATATAATTTTATAACAATTCCAAGGGCATACTGAAGCATAGATATCAGTATTGGGTTCTAATATTCCCCCTAAAAATAATTCAATGCCCATTAAGCCCTCACAAGGCTCTACTATGACTCATGAAGAGGAAGAATTGCAATAGGATATATCAAAATTACAAGAGCACGTGCAACAACTTTTGTTCTCACAAAGAGAAACAAAAAATGAAATGGAAGTTTTGAAGAAAGGCATGAAAGCTAAGATGGATGGTTTGAAGAAAGGCATGGAAGCTAATATGGATGGTTTGAATAAATGCGTGGAAGCTAAGATGGATGGTTTGAAGAATGACATGTAAGCTAAGATGGATGGCATGTAAGCTATGATGGATAACATGGAAGCTAACATGGAAGACATGAATAATGATCTAAAAGCGGACATGGAAGGTTTAAAGGAAGGTTTGACAAAGTTGATACAAGAAATGATTCCTAATGGAAAAAATGTATTACAAGAATCTCATGATAAGAACAAAATAAATGTTAATCATGATTTCATAAACTCTAATGTTGGATGGATGACCCGCCATATTCCAAAGATGGATGTGAGGAAGTTTGATGGCAAGGATCTCGTAACATGGATACTACAGATGGAGCAATATTTTGATCTCCATAATGTGCAAAACACACAAAATGTACGCATTCCAACTATACATTTAGGACAAAATACATTTTTATGGTATCAATGGCTTTGCTCTCGTCAAAAAATGGTCACTTTGTCAATTTTTATGGAGGAAATGATAACACATTATGAGGATACAAAGAGAAACGCCTTCTTTTGCCAATTGATAAATATCAAACAAAAGGGTTCAATGGTGGAGCACATTGAGGAATTCCAAAAATTGAATATAAGGGTAACTGACATTCTAGAGGAACACAGGATTAATGTCTTCATACCGACTTTAAAGGATAACATCCAACATGAGGTTCACCTTTGGGAACCTGATTCATTGGAGAAGGCATTCAGGTTGGCAAGAAAAATTGAAGGTAAAATTATGCAACAAGGAATCCTACCACTCACATCTATAAAGATGGAAGTGTTGCTACTCCTAGACTTCCACAACCTACAAGGTTGACACCACAACAATTGGAAGAAAAAAGAGAAAAATGGCTTTGCTACAGTTGTGATCGCAAATACAATAAAGTTCATAATTTTGATGAGAAGAAATTATTTTACATATATTTTGAAGAGGAGGAAGAAAATGAGCAAGAAACTTCAAAAGAAGAGGATATACACCAGGAACCAACCCTAGAGAAAGAAGAAATGAGTCTGACCATATTCTGTAATGCATTGGCTGGAATTACCACTCCTCAAAATATCAAGATAGAACGACATATCAAGAATAAAAATGTAATAGTGTTGATTGATTCAGGTATTACCCATAATTTCATTCATTGCAAGGTAGCCAAGGAATTGAATTTCTTCTCATACCCATCACCAGAGTGTCAAGTGCTGGTTACAAATGGAGGGACTACAAATTTCTCTGTAAAATGCCCTAATATCAAGTTAACCATGGGGGAATGTGTATTGAATATTGCAATGCTTTCCATTCCAGTGGAAGGTGTTGATGTTGTACCAGGAGTACAATGGTTACAATCTTTGGGGACGGTAGCTTTTAATTTTCAAGAACATTTCCTGATTTTTTTTTTAAAGGAAAGGAAGTTCAATTAAAGGGTATCGCAGGAAATTAGGGAAATATAATAAGCTCTAATTTCATGAAAAAGCTTCTGAAGAAAGAAAATTGAGGCATAATTGCGTAATTATGCTCACTAGAAGTTCCAAAATCAAAATCATCTATTTCTCCAAATCTCCAAAAAGTCTCGGACAATCATTCCAAGGTGTTTGAAACTCCCAAAGGACTCCCACCTATTCGTGATCATGATAATGCTATTAATTTGATTCCAAGAAGTGTTCATCCAAATATCAAGCCTTACAGATATTCGTATGTCCAAAAGAGAGAAATTGAACATATGATTACAGAAATGTTAGAGGCTTGTATAATTCAACCCAGTCAAAGTTCTTTCTTTTCTCCAATAGTATTGGTGCCCAAGAAGGATGGATCATGGCACATGTGTCTGGATTACTGGGAGCTCAATAGGTTCACTATTAAAGATAAATTTACCATTCTCGTGATTGATGAATTATCGGATGAATTTTACATTGAAAAATTTATTTTACCAAGTTGGATCTTCGTTCAGGATATCATCAAATTAGAATGAAGATAGAAGATATTCTGTGTAATATCCAAAAATGGGGAAGCAGCAATACATGAACATAAAACTGGAAATATCAGTGAATAACATTACACCAAAATGTATGACAACCATGGAGCCATTTTATTATATAAATCAGCAGCAAATAAGTGCAATATGAGTGAGCACAACAAAAATAATCAAGGCAAACAAACCTCCCATGAATACATATGCCAAATTTAAATGCTGCTACATAGAAAAATGCCCAAGAACAAGTACATCACACTTTTAGATGGTACGCTACTACTATAAATGTACAATAATGTAGATCTACAAATGTACGGCACATAAAGTTCCGGAAGTAAAGATATAAGCTCCCAAACACATTTTTAAGGCAACCTGGGAAGGATTTCCTGAAATATATTAAAATATCAAAATGCCGGAATGCAGCCCTAGGACTGAATAGCAGCTGCTACTGAATAACTAGATGAAGCTGGTTGTATATGATACATAAAATGAATAGATCTCCTCCAGTAGATCCTTCAAGTGAAACGTTGATCCTAACACTGAAGATCTCACCCTCCAAATTAAGCACTGAAACCCCCACTGGAAATGCTCACTGAAATGACGTAGTCAAAGAGGGATACTGCACTGTAGGTGATGGGAATATGTCGGCCTGGTGCCAAGATGTGAAATAAAGCTCAATAACCTCCC
The DNA here is from genome assembly GCA_034641835.2 of Pinus albicaulis. NCBI lineage: Eukaryota > Viridiplantae > Streptophyta > Pinopsida > Pinales > Pinaceae > Pinus > Pinus albicaulis. Next base: position 935,874,292 of record CM076582.1, read on the forward strand.
TTTCTGATCTCCCAAAGAGAAAGAGAGCTGCCTCCTCTAAAAACTAGCTCCGGAAGTGGGTTTGTAAACCCTCCACTGCAACACCCTGCAATACAACACAATACTCTGCAGAAACTCTGTTGTAGTTGAAGAATAAAGCTTGGCCTTAAGCTTGGGTGTGTAAAATTAAGTGCAATTCTCCCCCTAGAGACCTCTCAAGAAAGGATATTGGATTCCCGCTCGGGTACACCCGGTGCTAAACAGCACAGTAATCTCAACTAAACAGATGAAGAATGCAAAATAGTCATGCGGACCGTAAAATCAATAATAAATAACATAACCCACTATGGCTGCTTTTCCCTCCTTATAAACAAATATGAGCCTGCTGTTAGGTCCCTATATCACTAGTATAGTCCCTTATTATTGTTAGTGTAAACCCCTTATTGTTATTATTGTACCCTTGTAACCCCTATTTTGTTATTATTATGCCCTTAAATTATTATTGTTAGGTCGGCTAGGATTACATTGTGGCCCACTAGGATTACATTATGGCCCCATGGACTCCTATATATAGAAAGGAGGTTTTTTGTATTGTATCATCCAATAATTGTTAATTTATGTAATGTATTGGAGGTTTCCCCCTCGAAGTGGCTCATTTCTAAGGTGTTGATATCTCTTTTCTTCTATTTTTGGAGCTGGTTACACAACATTTGGTATCAGAGCTTTGGATTCTAGGGTTTTGCTGCTCCAAAAAGGTCATCGTAGCATTTTCGTTATAACTTTTTTTCTACGAAGTTTCAGAAGCTGAAATTTTTAGGGTGCGAAGACGAAATCCTAAGGAAGAGTTTCTAAAAATTTCAAAGCTTGGTTCGCAATATTTTCAGAGATATGATCTGTGGAAGTTAGGTCTTTTTTCAGGCTCATAAATAGGTCATCATGGCATTTGCGCTATAACTTTTTTTATACGAAGTTTCATAATCTAAAATTTGTATGGTGCAAAGCTGAAATCCTGAGGAAATTCTTCAAAAAATTCAGATCTTGGTTCGCAAAATTTTTGGAGATATGATCTGTGGAACGTAGTGCTTTGTCAGGCTCCTGAATTTCATCTCAAAGAGGTTATCGTGGGAAAATTTCAATAAATCTCTCTCTGGGAATCGGATTGGAGTGCCGTAAAAAATTTTCGAAATTACATAGACTGTAGTTTCTTGGATATCAATTTCAGAGACAAATGACAAAACAGTGACACGTGGAAAGTCGTACAAGTTCGCTCTACTGAACCAGTCCATAATTAGGTCATTGTGGGAGATTGAACACAACTTTGTCTTGGAGAATAAAAATTAGGTCAGACCTGTGGCATTCAAAAGAGAATTCAGAGGGCTAATTTAGTGCTGAATTTCAGATATAGAAGAGCCACAATCACAGAGATAATACAATTTCAATATCGAGCTCCTCAAAAGCAAGTAAAAGGTGTGTATTTTTTTCCGAATTGCATAAGTCTTGTTTGAAGAATCAAGTTGAATTGATTGCAAGGGCATATGGTAGAATAGATATTAGTATTGGATTATAAAATGGCCCCAAAAAAGAATTCAACACCCATTAAGCCTTTTGAAATCTCTACTATGACTCATGAAGACGAAGAATTGTAACATGATCTATCAAAATTGCAAGAGCAAGTGCAACAAATTTCACTCTCGCAAAGAGAAACAAAAAATGAAATGGAAGTTTTGAAGAAAGGCATGGAAGCTAAGATGGATGGCATGGAGGCTGGCATGGAATCTAAGATGGATGACATGGAAGCTAAGATGGATGAGAAAATGGAAAACATGAAGAATTTTCTAAAATCAGACATGGAAGGTTTGACAAAGTTGATACAAGAAAGGTTTCCTAATGGTGAAAAGATAGTAGAAGAACCTCATGATGAGAACAAAATAAATGTTAATTGTGATTTCATAAACTCTAATGTTGGCGGGAAGAACCACCATATTCCAAAGATGGATATGAAGAAGTTTGATGGAAAGGATCCTGTAACATGGATACTACAGATGGAGCAATATTTTGATCTCCATAATGTGCAAAACACACAAAAGGTACGCATTGCAACTTTACATTTAGAACAAAATACATTTGTATGGTATCGATGGCTTTGCTCCGTAAAAAAATTGTCACTTGGTCAATTTTTACGGAGGAAATGATAGCACATTATGAGGATACAAAGAGCAACACCTTCTTTAGCCAATTGATAAATCTCAAACAAAAGGGTTCAGTGGGGCAGCACATTGAGGACTTCCAAAAATTGAATATAAGGGTAACTGATATTACAGAGGAACACAGGATTGATCTCTTCCTAGGCACTTTAAAGGATAACATCCAACATGAAGTTCGTGTTTTGGAACCTGATTCATTGGAGAAGGCATTCGGGTTGGCAAGAAAATTTGAATGTAAAATTATGGCAACAAGGAAGCCTACCACTCAATTCTATAAAGAAGGAAGTGTTGCTACGCCTAGATTTCCACAACCTACAAGGTTGACACCACAACAATTGGAAGAAAAAAAAGCAAAAGGGCTTTGCTACAGTTGTGATAGAAAATACACTAAAGGTCATAAGTGTGTTGAAAATAAATTATTTTACATAGATTGTGAAGAAGAAGAAGAAAATGAACAAGAAGAGGATACACACCAGGAACCAGCCATAGAAGAGGAAGAAATGAATCCGACCATATCATGTAATGCACTGGCAGGAATTACAACTCCTCAAACTCTCAAGATAGCAAGATAGATCAAGAAGAAAAAGGTAATAGTGTTGATTGATTCAGGTAGCACCCATAATTTTATTCATTGTAAGGTAGCCAAGGAATTAAATTGTTTCCTATACACAGCACCAGAATGCCAAGTGATGGTTGCAAATGGAGGAACTATAAATTGCTCTGGGAAATGCCATAATATCAAGCTAACCATGGGGGAATATGTATTGACTATTCCAATGTTTTCCATTCCTATGGGAGGTGTTGATGTTGTACTAGGAGTACAATGGTTACAATCTTTGGGGATGGTAGCTTTTAATTTTCAAGAACTTTTCTTGAAATTTTTTTCAGAAGGAAAGGAAGTTGAATTACGAGGTATTGTGGGGAAGCCGGGAAGGATAATAAGCTCTAATGGCATGACAAAGCTTCTAAAGAAAGAACAATGAAGCATAATTGCACAATTATGCTCACTAGAAGTTCCAACATCAAAATCATCTATTCCTGAAGATCTTCAACAAGTATTGGACAATCATTCCAAGGTGTTTGAAACTCCCAAAGGACTCCCACCTATTCGTGATCATGATCATGCTATTCATTTGATTCCAGGCAGTGTTCCTCCAAACATCAGGCCTTGTAGATATCCTTACGTCCAAAAGAGTTAAATTGAACGTATGATTGCAGAAATGTTAGAGGCGGGTATAATTCAACCTAGTCAAAGTTCTTTCTCTGCTTCTGTAGTATTGGTACACAAGAAGGATGGATCATGGAGAATGTGTCCGGATTATAGGGAGCTCAATAAGCTCACCATTAAAGATAAATTTCCCATTCCTGTGATTGATGAATTATTGGATGAATTACATGGAGAAATTTATTTTACCAAGTTGGATCTTCGTTCAGGATATCATCAAATTAGAATGAAGACTGAAGATATTCCAAAAACGACATTTCGAACTCATGAGGGTCATTATGAATTTTTGGTCATGCCTTTTGGCCTTACCAATGCACCTTCTACATTTCAAGGGTTGATGAATTCCATTTTCAAACCCTTCCTTAAAAAATTTGTGCTAGTATTTTTTGATGATATACTAATCTACAGCAGGTCTTGGAAGGATCATGTTGAACATGTTGACAGGGTGCTCAAACTATTGCGGGAGAAACAATTATATGCAAAAAAATCCAAATGTTTCTTTGGAGTACAAGAGGTGGAATATCTGGGTCATATTGTATCTCACGAGGGTGTTAAAGTAGACCCTAAAAAAATTAAAGCCATTAAGGAATGGAAAGCCCCCACAACCATAAAGCGGTTGCGAGGATTTCTCAGGTTAACAGGGTATTATTGCAAGTTTGTTAAGAATTATGGGAGAATAGCAGCACCTCTAACAACATTATTGAAGAAAGATGCATTTTCATGGACTCTGGAAGCAACTAAGGCCTTTGAACGTCTTAAAGAGGCATTGTGCCTAGCACCGGTCTTAGCTATGCCAGACTTCACAAAAACCTTTATTGTGGAATGTGATGCCTCAGGAAATGGAATTGGTGCAGTTTTAATGCGGGAAGGAAGACCCATTGCTTTTGAAAGTCGTCCAATCAAAGGAAAGTATTTACAGAAACCTATTTATGAGAAGGAAATGTTAGCAATACTACATGCACTAAAGAAATGGCGAACTTACCTAATGGGAAGACACTTCAAGGTAAAAACTGATCATGATAGTCTTAAACACTTTTGGAACAAAGACTATCGTCAGAAGAGCAGCAAAAATGGGTCACAAAGATGTTGGGTTATGACTTTGAAATAATCTACAAAAAAAGAAAGCTTAATGTTGTTGCGGATGCACTCTCAAGAAAGAATGAAGAGGTGGAAGCATTGCTTTGTGCCATTTCTATTATCCAACCAGATTGGATAACCGAAGCAAGAGATGAATGGAAGAAGGAAAAAGATGTATGGAAACTCATTCAAAAGTTGCAGCAAGATCCTAGTACATCTAATACATTTAGTTGGAAAAATGATTCCTTATGGTACAAATATCGCTTATATCTTTGTAAGAATTCCCAACTAAAACAAAATATTCTTATGGAATTGCACACGTCTCCTTTAGGAGGACACTCGGGATTTTTAAAAACTTACCAAAGGGTGAAAAAAGAATTTTTTTGGGATGGCCTTAAATCTTATATTCAAAAGTTTGTGACGGAATGTTTGGTTTGCCAGCAGAATAAAGTTGAGACAATTAAGACCCCGGGACTTCTACAACCTTTATCCATTCCATGTCAACGTTGGGAGGAGATTTCAATGGATTTTATCACAGGTTTACCTAAGTCTGAAGGAAAGAGTGTCATCATGGTGGTAGTTGATAGACTTACCAAGTATGCACACTTTTGTGCATTATCTCATCCATTTAAGGCAAGTACAGTTGCTACTACATTTATGGACACAATTCAAAAGCTACATGGAAGCCCAAGGGTTATTGTGAGTGACAGAGATCCCATTTTTACTGGAAATTTTTGGACAAAGTTATTTTCTTGTTTGGGTACTGAATTAGCTCATAGCTCATCTTATCATCCTCAATCTGATGGTCAATCTGAGATAGTAAATAAATGTTGGAAGGATATCTTCGTTGTTTTGTATCTGATAAACAAACACAATGGGTCAAGTGGTTACCTCTCGCTGAATGGTGGTATAACACTTCCTTCCATACTGCAGCAAAATGACCCCATTTATGGCACTTTATGGATATCATCCACCATCCATCACATCATCTTTAAGGGAAAATTCGAAGGTTCAAGCAGTGGAAGATCACATCGAGCATCAGCAAGAAGTTCTCCAACTCTTAATGGATAACTTGAATTTGGCACAAAATCGAATGAAACAACAGGCAGATCAACATCGCAGCGAGAGAAGTTTTGATGTAGGAGATTGGGTATTTTTACGGCTACAACCATACAAACAAATGTCCCTCGAGCAAGCTAAGAAGGATAATAAATTATCGCCAAAGTACTATGGTCCTTACAAGGTGTTGCAAAATATTGGTACTATGGCATACAAATTGGAGCTTCCTGCTTCTTCACGAGTGCATCCAGTTTTCCATGTTTCATGCTTAAAGAAGGTTATAGGTGAAAATCTTCGAGTTCAAACAATATTTCCAGAACTTGATGAGGAAGGAAAAATCATATTGGAACCTGAAGCGGTCACGGAAACAAGAACTCGACAACTACGGAATCGATCAATTTCAGAGTATCTCATCAAGTGGAAGAACTTACCCACTGCAGATTCTACATGGGAGGATGAGAATTTTATACAGAAGCACCCAGAGCTACTCAAGCGTTGAGGACAACACTTTTTTGAAGGAGAGGGGCATGTTAGGTCCCTATATTACTAGTATAGTCCCTTATTGTTGTTAGTGTAACCCCCTTATTGTTATTATTGTACCCTTGTAACCCCCATTTTGTTATTATTGTGACCTTAAATTATTATTGTTAGGTCGGCTAGGATTACATTGTGGCCCACTAGGATTACAATATGGCCCCATGGACTCCTATATATAGAAAGGAGGTTTTGTGTATTTTATCATCCAAGAATTGTTCATTTATGCAATGTATTGGAGGTTGCCCCCTCGAAGTGGCTCATTTCTAAGGCGTTGATATCTCTTTTCTTCTATTTTTGGAGCTGGTTACACAACACCTGCTCACCTTGGGTCCCACTGAATAGGGTTTCCACCATCATGGAATATTTCTCCCATTCACACTGCGTTGTCTTTACTGATGATCCACTCCCTCCATACCAGCGCTCTTGACTTGATCAAAATTGACCTTGTCCACAAGCATTAGCCCATGTTAAAGCATAAGGGTGCTTTATCCAGCTGTAAATATGATCCCTTTTCATATTAAGAGGGATTTTATGCCTACTAAAGAGATTTATGGGCCTCCCTACCCATTTGTTCATCTAAATAAATGACAAGAGCAAAATTAATATTCCAATTAGCTGCATGCTAATTTAGGAATATTACAGTCCTCCCCTCCCAGATGTTGCTTGTCCTCAAGCAACTGCAAGGATAGAACTGAAGGGCCTCCTCTCCTCCTCCTGTATCATCCTCATATGATAAACTCCTCCAAGGAACAAGAGGATGTCTCATCAATAAGTCTCCAAGTTGCCTCTCCCAAACATGCAAGTTATCTTTTGGTAACCTTCTCAAATGGCTATAATTAAGAAGAATTAAAACACCCATGGAGGCAAAATTGTGTTGTCTAGAGGTCTTCTTGAGGCATGGAATCTAAAATATATTTGGAAATATCATTCCCATGTGAAGCCTCCATCCCCAAGCTATCATCCACAAAAAGTGAGTCACCCTCCAACAAGGCAACTCATGGAAAATATCCTCCACCTTAGGCTCCTACAATGTAAGTGGGTTGCATAATTGAACATGGTAGAAAAAATGGCCTACCCCACGCTGTCTCTCTATCCACTTATGGAAAGTGTAGAGCTTCTGCTGATATTGGGCCTCAATAATGTTGCCCTCAAGATACACAAGGACAACTGGATCTCCAAAGACCCCTCCTATAATTTCATGAGCCCAATCCATTCCATACAAAGTGAATGGTACATCATCACCATGTGGTGTCCAAATCAGAAAATTGCTTAAGTTTATGTGCAATTTTGGATGGTACCAATGGTTTTCCCAGTGGATACAATGAAGTTTTTCTAACTGTTGTTTCAGAAAATAACATGGCAAGTTATTTCTAACAAACTCCTAGTTGTGTACATCATCACATCTACTAGTGAATAGTAAATGGATTTGTATATCAACTGAGCATAGTGAAAATAATACAACACTTGCCCAAATCCATACAAGAGATGGCTATCCCCGTCATAGATGTTGGCCCAAAACTAACCATGAAGCCTAAAGAGAGGCTTGCCCTCTTGTGGAGCAATGCACTGTATAGAAATGGTAAGAGAATGCAAAAACTATGTTAGATCATCAATAAATGAAAAAACATAATTCTTACCATATACTGAGAGTAATATGATAATAAGATCCATGAATAAGCCCTCCATAGTGGCATGAAATACTCCCATGAAGAGGAATGAACCATGTGTTGCACGAAGATATTTCTTCTTATGCTTGGAAATCCAAGTCAAGAAGATCATATCACGGTAATAGATGTCTCCATCTACTACTCCATCAGTCTCACCTCCTTCTTGTCCATCAAGTGCATCATATGTGAAGTGATCCTAAGGACACTCCATCAATAAACCCAAGCTTCCAAGTGACAGCATTGTTTGCCTTTGTAATAAGGCTCCTGTCATCTCATAGCTCCATTCTTTGACATTTCCAATGTCAAAGTCATCTACCATAATGTTGTTGTATATGTGAGATTCCTTCCAAAGTGGAAGTAGCTCCTGATCTTCCAAGGCTGAGGAGTAGCCCCTTTGCACCATGATAGTGCCATCACCTACTCCTGCAACATCATGCTAACCAAGGTAATCAACCCATACCCTCTCAAGAATAACCAAGGTAACAACATCTCTTACTGCTCCCTCATCTCTCCCTCATACAAATCATGGAGTAATATCATGATAGTTGACTTGTAGAATGCCCCATACAACCAAATATTATTTTTCCATAATACATGGATGCCATGCAATTCCTACACCCATAACATACCCTTTGACAAAGGATATATCACATGATGGCCAAACTATTTTAAGAGTAGCCAGCGTAGCCTTGCCTCTTGTTGCCCTGTGTCATAGATCTGTAAGTGGCTTTCTAGCCCCTTTCTCATCAAAATCACCCACCCGACCAATGGTGATTGTCTATCATCATGCCCAACATTGGCATCCCTCCAATGAATAATACCATCTTCCCAAATCAGATTTCTATCTTTGCATTTCATGGGATGTTGAAATGAAATCTTCTGGAGATCTCCATATGAAGACCACTCATCAATGACCAAGTTGAATCCATAAGGATCCAAGTATTCTAAAGGCACAATCATCTCATTAAGTTAGGTAGTGCTCAACAATAAGGATCCATCATAGTAATGGGAGATAATATTTAACTCATCAACCATCTGCCTATCCTCTGCTACACAAGTCACAATGGTCATTGGAATTCCCCACTAATGTCTGGGCCCCCAAATCATCACAGCTACTCAAGCCGTTTCTGATCTCCATGATGGTGCATCTGCTGTTTCAATATCATGTTCAATGCTAAACACACAGTTTTGCATTGCATTGCCTAGGACAATGCTCATTCCATCCTCCAAAAATCTACACTCCAACCCCAAGATTTGTGTGCATCTCAACAATGAGTAACCAGGATGATTGTTTATCTCTTCCTTGATTCTATCAAGGCTCCTTAGCGTAGTGATAGTGTGCTGCTCTAAATCCGCGGTGTATCTTGACCCTAGGTCATACAATGGCATCTTCCAATACTCCTCCATAATATGTGTTGAAATAATATAAAGTGGAAATATTTACATACCTTGGTTTTTTGTGGGAACATCTTGTATTGCTACAAGGGTTCCTTCCTCCATTGTGATGGTTCCCCCAATTGCTGGTGTTGATGGCTACTCCTCCATAGTTGCATCAGTGTTGGTACAAGTCTCCTTAAGTGGTGGTGAGGGCTTCTCCTCCTCTGATTTCTTCTTGCCAAATTTTTTTATCACCCTTTGAGTAAAATCTGCAAAAGAAGACACTCTTGAATGACTCAAATGGCTGAACCACCAAATTTTTTCTTCACCCTCAAGGTGCAGTGCTGCAATCTCAATAGCCTCTCTTTCTACCACTATATGTAGTAGGAAGAATGCATCTAGCTTCCTTGCCCAAGCCCTTGTTGTACATGTGGATGACCCATCAAAAAGTCAATATAAATCTATTGCCCTTGATTCTCCTATTGCTACAAGGTCTCCTTTCTTTGTCCAGTTGAATGAACTATGGGAGAGTTAGAGTCTCCTTGAAAACTCTAAGTTGAAATTTATATTCTGCAAGGTATTCACTTAGAATCTCATGATCCAAGTGTCCTCCATCTCCATGAATTTTGTCTTCTTCTTCAAAAGAAAAGGGCATAGTGTATTTCTTTGGAGCTCTATGCAACATCGGTTCTTTCTTCTACTGATAAGAAATACATGTCCTTCCACATCTTGAAACCCTAGTGTGGTTTCATTGCTTCTCTCCACTCTTGTTTTCTTGACCTCCTTGGTTAGGTATTTCTTAGATCTGAAGAGAGATGAGATAAAACTTATTCTTTCCATCATTCTGATCTCTTTCTTCTTCTTCTTATTCTCCTGACATCATATTGGCTGAGATCCACAGGTTGAGCCAAGATTATGCTCTGATACCACTGTAATTTCCCAAAATGGGGAAGAAACAATACATGAACATAAAACTGGAAATAGCAGTGAATAACATTACACCAAAATGTATGACAACCATCGATCCATTTTATTATATAAATCATCAGCAAATAAGTGCAATATAAGTGAGCACAACACAAATAATCAAGGGAAACAAACCTCCCATGAATACATATGCCAAATATGAAATGCTGCTACATAGCAGAATTCCCAAGAACAAGTACAGTGCAGTTTTAGATGGTACACTACTACTGGAAATGTACAATAATGTAGATATGCAAATGTATGGCTCATAAAGTGCTTTAAGTAAATATCTAAGCTCGCAAACACATTTTCAAGACAACCCGGGAAGGATTTCCTAAAATATATAAAAATACCAAAATGCCAGAATGCAACCGTATGACTGAATAACAGCTGCTACTGAATAACTAGATGAAAGTGGTTGTAGATGATACATATAATGAATATATCTCCTCCAATAGATCCTTCAAGTGAAAGTTTGATCGTAACACTGAATATCTCACCCTCCAAATCAAGAACTGAAACTCCCACTGCAAATGCTCACTAAAATAACACAATCAAAGAGGGATACTACATTGTAGGTGATGGGAATATGTTGGCCTAGTGCCAATATGTGAATAAAGCTCAATATCCTCCATTTCTGATCTCCCAAAGAGAAAGAGAGCTTCCTCCTTTGAAAACTAGCTCCTGAAGTATGTTTCTCAACCCTCCACTGCAACACCCTGCAACACAACACAATAGTCTGCAGAAAATGCAATGTAGCTGAATAATAAAGCTTGGCCTTAAGCCTGGGTGTGGAAAATGAAGTGCAATTCTCCCCCAAGATACCTCTCAAGAAAGGAGATGGGATTCCAGCTCAGGAACACCTGGTGCTAAACAGCACACCAATCTCAACTAAACAGCTGAAGAATGAAAAATAGTCATGTAGACCATTAAATCAATAATCAATAACATAACCCGCTATGGCTACTTTTCCCTCCTTATAAAAAAATGTGAGCCTTCTCACCTTAGGTCCCACTCAATAGGGTTTCCACCATCATGGAATCTTCTTCCCATTGACACTACGTTGTCTCTATTGATGATCCACTCCCTCCATACCAGCGATGTTGACTTAGTCAAACTTGACCTTGTCCACAAGCATTAGCCCATGTTCACACATGAGGGTGCTTTATCCAGCTGTAGATATGATCCCTTTTCATATTAAGATGGATTTTATGCCTACTAAAGAGATTTATGGGCCTCCTTACCCATATTCATCTAACTAAATGACAAGAGAAAAATTAATATTCCAATTAGCTGCATGCTAATTTAGGAATATTACATTCTGAAACTGGCATTTTGAACTAATGAGGGTCATTATGAATTTTTGGCCTTACCAATGCACCTTCTACATTTCAAGGGTTGATTAATTCCATTTTTAAACCCTTCCTTATAAAATTTGTGTTAGTATTTTTTGATGATATACTAATCTACAGCAAGTCTTGGAAGGATCATGTTCAACATGTTGACAAGGTGCTCAAACTATTGGAGGAGAAACAATTATATGCAAAAACTTCCAAATGTTTCTTTGGAGTACAAGAGGTGGAATATCTGGGTCATATTGTATCTCTGGAGCGTGTTAAGGTATACCCTAACAAAATTAAATCCATTAAGGAATGGAAATTCCCCACAAACATATTGCAATTTTGTTAAGAATTCTGGGAGAATAGCAGCACCTTTAACAACATTATTGAAGAAAGATACATTTTCATGGACTCTTAAAGCAACTAAGGGCTTTGAACATCTTAAATAGGAAATTTGCCTAGCACCAGTCTTAGCTATTCCAGACTTCACAAAAACCTTTACTGTGGAATTTTATACCTTAGGAAATGGAATTGGTGTTGTTTTAATGCAAGAAGAAAGACCCATTTATTTTGAAATTATTCCAATCAAAGGAAATTATTTACAGAAAGCTATATATGATAATGAAATGATGTCAATACTACATGCACTAAAGAAATGGTGACCTTACCTAATGGGAAGACACTTCAAGGTAAAAACTGATCATGATAGTCTTAAACACTTTTTGGAACAAAAATTATCTTCAGAAGAGAGGCAAAAATGGGTCACAAAGATGTTGCGTTATGACTTTGAAATCATCTACTAAAAAGGACATCTAAATGTTGTTGTAGATGCACTCTCAAGAAAGGATGAGGAGGTGGAAGCATTTATTTGTACCATTTATATTGTCCAACCATATTGGATAACTGAAGCAAGGGAGGAATGGAAGAATGAAAAAGAAGTATGGACACTCATTCAAAAGTTGCAACAAGATCCCAGTACATCTGATACATTTAGTTGGAAAAATGATTCCTTATGGTACAAATATCGCTTATATATTTGTAATAATTCCCAACTAAAACAAAATATTCTTTTGGAATTGCACACCTTTCCCATAGGAGGACACTCAGGATTTTTAAAAACTTACCAAAGGGTGAAGAAAGATTTTTTTTTTTGGATGCCCTTAAATGTGATATTCAAAATATTGTGGCAGAATGTTTGGTTTTCCATAAAAATAAAGTTGAGACAATTAAGACCCCGGGTCTGCTACAACCTTTACCCATTCCAAGTCAACGCTGGGGGGAGGTTTCAATGGATTTTATCACAAGTTTACCTAAGTCCGAAGGAAAAAGTGTCATCATGGTGGCAGTTGATAGACTTACCAAGTATGCACACTTTTGTGCATTACCTCATCCATTTAAAGAAAGTACAATTTCTATTGCATTTATGGAAACAATTCAAAAGCTACATGGAAATGGAAAGATAATTATAAGTGACAGAGATCCCATTTTCACTGGCAATTTCTGGACGAAATTATTTTCCTGTTTGGGTACTCAACTAGCCCATAGCTCATCTTATCATCCTCAATCCGATGGGAAAACTGAGATAGTGAACAAACGTTTGGAAGGATATCTTCATTGTTTTGTATCTGATAAAAAAACACAATGGTTCAAGTGGTTACCTATGGCTGAATGGTGGTATAACACTTCCTTCCATACTACAGCAAAAATGACCCCATTTATGGCACTTTATGGAAATCATCCATTGTCCATCACATCATATTTAAGAGAAAATTCTAAGGTTCAAGCAGTGGAATATCACATCGAACATCAACAACAAGTTCTCCAAATCTTAAAGGATAACCTACATTTGGCACAAAATCGAATGAAACAACAGGAAAATCAACATCACAATGAGAGAAGTTTTGATGTAGGAGACTGGGTATTTTTACGACTACAACCATACAAACAAATGTCCCTCAAGCAAGCTAATAAGGATAATAAATTATTGCCAAATTACTATGGCCCTTACAAGGTGTTGCAAAATATTGGTACTATAGCATACAAATTGGAGCTTCCTGCTTCACCTCGAGTGCACCCAGTTTTCCATATTTCATGCTTAAAGAAGGTTATAGGTGACAAAATTCCAGTTAAAACAATATTTCCATAAATTTATGAGGAAGAAAAAATAATATTGGAACCTAAAGAAATCATGGACAAGAACTCGACAACTACGAAAGCAATCAATTTTAGAGTATCTCATCAAGTGGAAGAACTTACCCACTGAAGATTCCACATGGGAGGATGAAAATTTTATACAGAAGCATCCAGAGCTACTCAAGTGTTTAGGACAACACTTTTTTGAAGGAGAGGGGCATGTTAGGTCTCTATATTACTAGTTTAGTCCTTTATTTTTGTTAGTGTATCCCCCTTATTGTTATTCTTGTACCCATGTAGTCCCCATATTGTTATTATTGTGCCCCATAAAACCCTGTTATTGTTATTGTTGTGTCCTTACATTATTATTGTTAGTTCGGCTAGGATTTTATTGTGACCCCATGGACTCCTATATATAGAAAGGAGGTTTTTTCATTTAAATCATCCAAGAATTTTTCATTTATGTATTTTAAAGGAGGTTTCCTCCTCAAAATGGTTGATTTCTAATGCGTTGATCTCTCTTTTCTTCTATTTTTGGAGTTGGTTTCATAACACCTACTTCCATTTTCTCAATTATTTTTAGATATCCTATGAACCACACCATAGAAATTGCTTCGATGGTATTTTCTCATATTTCACTCAACATTATCTCATAAGGTACCAAAATTTTTATTTTTAACTTTCTCATGATAAAGAATTTTTGGATTTTCTTAATTTTCTTCCATTTTGAGACAGGGGTGCTGCTAGCCCACAATTCACACCCATATAGCATAAACCATAATTACATCCAACAATTTTTCACTAGTGATATTGATAAGGAGGCCCTTGTAGTCAGTGGTCAAGTAAAATATGGTGATGAGATGGCCCTTATTGAGGAAAAGAGCTAAAATACTATATTTTAAAGCTCGATTTTTTCTTGCAATTGATCATATTGGGTAGTGATGTGGCTGTCGATGAAAGAAGGTACAAAAATTTTTGGTGCAAGGGAAGTACCTCATACAATTATATTTAAAGTATATAAATGTAGGATGAATATTCAATGACTTTGAACTAAGAAAATAGATGGAAGATGAAAAGCTTTAGGGATTTTTCCATCGAAGATTTTACGAGTTCAAACTTCAATAGATTAAAAATATCAAATGATCCATTATTTTTAAATTGTGTATGACCTAATCTCATGTATTTGATTTCCATAATGACTTAATGACTTAATGGAAGTGGAAGGATAATGTATGATCTTGTTTTGTTGATATTTTCTCGGGAGGAATTGTGGCCTTTCTGGTAGTTGGAGCTCTAGCTTAAATTTAAAGTGTTTCCTATGTTGTTTGATATCGGAATTTCCCAAATATTTGAAATTACACAGAGAAAATTATTCAAAATTTTAATTCTTAATGCCTAAGACATTGTGCTACAAAAACAGCGAAAATATTAGATTATTGAAATACTAACTATTTATTAGTATAACTTATATTTGAAAATTAGTGTTATGGAGGAAGACTCTGTAAAATCATTTGTCGTATTTGTAATACTCGGAAACATAATTTATTAGATATCATCATAAAATTGGTCAAAGGAGTCAAACTCTGATATTTCAAGCAAAGGTTTAGATTTCACAGCATTCATTCTACACCTTAAAATACTCCTCCACGAGTAGACAATGCATAAATTTCAAACAATGGTGAGAACGTGGGGGGACTTATGAGTATGGAATTACAATTTAGCATTTTGCTTAATCATTTTAAGGTCAAAATCACTAGTTCAAAATCACCTCTTTTATTATTGATTGGGACCTTGGTGTTCCTATGTATTGATTCAGTGATTAAGGTCAAAATAACCTCTATTGTTAGTGATTGGTACCTTTTTTAGCATAAAATATTTTGGAAGGTGTAAAATTTTATCACTCCATAATTTCTGAGGTTGTAAGATAAATTACAGAGGTAACTAGAAAACCACTTTGGGAGTTTGGAATCTAACCTTTCCAACTCCAGAGAGGGATATCTCTGTTAGGTTTAGATTTTTTTCTGAATAATATTAGGCTAGTTATTAAGTTCAATGTCTATTGATTGAGATTGTTTGGTTGATTAAATTCCTAAATTTCCATTGAGTTATGGATTTAATGACTTAAACTTGGATCTATTTCAGTTTTTATAAAGAATTTCACAGGGCAAGGTAGCTAAACTAACTAGATCCTGTAAATTTAAATGAAGTGTAAGAGAAGAGGTGAGATAATTTCAATTAAGAAGAGAGAAATTAAGAATTATTTTGCTTAATATCGGATGAAAAAATTAAAATCATTCATAGCCATAAACAGAGTTTATTTTGAAAAAAATTATGTTCTTCAACTTTTTGTAGAATAATTCAGATTATGAAAACATAGGCATGGAAAACAGAGAAATAAACACATATACAGTGAGAGATTCCCTTCACCACCAGTTCAACACAAGAATCTTGTGAAAGAGTCCTTTTTATTATTGATCAACCCATCAAATTTGAAAAAGTGAAATTTCCTTCTCGAATGAAAAAATCAACCCTCAATACTTCGAAATCCGAAGTATTTCTAAAATTATTTACAAAAAATCTTTTCATGACAGATCAAGATGTGTTTTAGGCATTTCTAAAACAAATTACATCTCATAATACAAAATAATAGGAAAAGTTGGAATAGTTTGAATGTTGGCCCTATTTTGGAGGAGGTTGTTGTTGATTTGGCCTCCTGACTCTTGTTGCGATGTTGTTCCTGTTGTTGAAGATAGAGTTACTTATTCACTCAAGTAACTCGCACAACTTTTCCCACCTTTATTCACTTGGTATAGATAACTTAAGAAACCTCCTGTAAATCTCAGCCACCTCTGTATACTTGTAAAATGTGGGTTTAATAACAAAAATGTGTTTGACCTCATGTTGGACATTTAAATCATTTTCTAGTGCCTCAAGAAAGGCTTTTCCTATGATGATGCCATGTATGTCTGCAACTTTAGAACCATATTTAGCTAAATCCATCAATTTCTTGCTATAATCATCCAAATTGATTAATTAGTCATTTATACAAATAAACTTTGAAGCCCTTTCTTTTCCAGCACTTCAAACTTGTTGAAGAATCTGTTGACACCAATTTCCAGCCCCTGGCATTTTTCTTCCAGCTACAACATGAGGTTCTTTTTGGATAAGACCTTCTTGACTTCCATTATTGTATCAGTCTTGTCTTCAATCTACAATTCCTCTATTTCATACTTTTTCTTAGAATTCAGAAGTCTAATAAGGTTTGTGGCTTCGATGGGCTTCTCACCTAGCTTATCTCGGATTTGCACAATTGCTTCCTTAGACTTCTAAATTAACTCATTATTCTCAAATATAATTTGAATGGAAGGCCAAATCTCATTCATGGATTTATGGATATCTATCGATGTGTTTTCCTTAGCTTGGGCTAAGGACTGAGCTACGAAAGTTTCATTTCCTAGTTGATGTAATCTTTTTGTGAGTATCTGAGACTTCTATACTTCGACCAGGTGTGAAGTTTCTATCCTTGTTTTTTTTCTCTTATAGGGCCTTTATCTATCCTTGTAACCTTTTTATTTCTTCTCCTTGTATGGACATGTCCTCGATAGCCTTTTTCAATTTACCAGCAGCATCTAAATCTTGAGTTGGGGCCATTGTTGATGTAGAAGCCACTGTTGTGGTTAAGGCAGTCATTCCTAATTGTGGTATTGTTGTAATAGGTATATCCTCCAATGGTACTAAGGCTAATTTTTTGTTCTACTCCTTTTATTTCACTAATTTATCTAATTCCACTTCCATATTTCTGATTTGTGCATTTTTCTCCATAATTAGTTTGAGCATGTATTGCTTTTGGCTCTCTGTCCCTCTTATTTCCTTGGTTTTCGGATCCTCAGTAGTTTGTAATTTTAACTGTTTCCTGAGTGCTATAATGTCAACATTATTCTTTTTGATAATTTCTTCTACTACTTTGAAATTGGTTGGGTCATATCCTATTTTGATCACCAATTATTCCAAAGATTTGATTCTGGCGTCCTTTGCTAGAGATGGGATATTTTAAATCTTCAACTAAGATTGAACATTATTGAGTGACACTTGCAACCTAGAAGCATTAATTGAAGTGTTTTTTAAGGTGGAACAAATCATCTCCCCTGTCTGTTTGTGCATCTCCATCTGATCAGTGGGATGGATGTCCTTTGTATCAAATTCAAAACAATTCTACTTATAAACTATCGTTGTTTTTGGATGAGGGATCTGAACTTGTAAGAATGTGATCTGCATTCTTCCCTTCTTTGTATTGAAATATTATAAGAGTATTCTCTGATCAGTGGAAGTTTGTTTCCATAATTGAGTATAATTGTTGTTTTTAAGGAGCTCATTTTTAAGCTTTATTTCTTTATACTTGTCAAAGATACTATTTTCCTTTTGTCCCTGGATCAGCTCTGATCTTTGAGTTGGGTCTAGATTTCCTTGTGAAACTGATGATGTTTTTGGAGACCCTGTAAAATTAATGCCTGAATGTGCCAAAGAAAATGGACCTTTCATGAATATGGTAGCTTCTTTTTCTCCCTCCTTTGTAAAATATGTTTTGGGAGTTGTTTTGATATTCTACCTGTAAATTCTAAATTCTTTTGTTGAGAGCTCAGTGACTAAAGGGGAGCCTTCTTCCCTTAGTATTTTTCTTGTCTCTTCCTAAGGTGTGGGAGTCTGTGAAGTAGATGTAGACATAAATTTCTCTTCTACTTCTTGTAAAGCGTTCTCTGCCTACTTAATCTAGTTCATGTACTTCTCAATCTCAGGCCTCTATGCATGAACATAGGGAATAATTTTTTGTTCCACTCTTAGCTTAGAGATCAATCCAAATGGGTCATATGGCTATGTGAAGCTCAATGGAAACTTCATTTGCTTCAAGAGAATGTATGCCTCCTCACTTATTGTCTTGTTGTTACAAATAAATGGTCCAATTTCATCCTTTATCCTGAAATGAGATTTCTTCTTTGCTACAACAAAATGAATTTCATTTGCATTGATCATCTGCCTAATTTATTCTAATTCTAACACCATCATGGGTAGGTATTTAGGTAGCTTGTAGGCTGGAAGCCCACACCCATACACTCTTATTTCAGTGTAGTTCTGGTTAAAGTACTAGTCCCTTGTATTGGCTTGCTCTGTGAGATGTAAAATATTCTGAATTTCATTGCGTATCCTGGGTTCTACATTGCTGGTCAGTAAACACATGGCTGGATGAAAAAATTGATCTATATATGCTTTGAATGTGTATTCCTCTGAATTCTTCCTTACCAAGGAAGTCCATGAAATAGCTGGTTGTGGATTTCCTTCTTCATCCAGCTTCTTGAGCATGGATGGGAACTTGTCTGCTTGATAGTATATGAACATATAAACTAGAATTAAAGCATATTTGAACATTCGTTTAGTTTGTAACTTAAGGAATTTTTCATGAATTATGTCAGCAATAAATTGGCTGAAATTAAAAACAATAAAGGGTTTTTCATTATGGAAAAAATAGATATAAAACCTAGGATGGGTTCATCTATGCATTCATCTAAATAATAGCCTAACAAGCATAAGGGTATGGAGTTTATTTTTTTGGCTTGTTTTGGAAACATGGATGAGGCATAAGGTGGATTATTCTTGGGTAAATGGGCATTTATAGGTTTAGAAAGATTTCAAAAATTTGTGATCTCTTGGAGAAATTTAATTTATGGTATAGGTCATTCAAGGCTTCCATTGAGAAAGGGGTGTTGGATTAAATTTTAGGAATCTACATCATTTTATTGATTGTTTCAGGGGTAATTGTGAATAAAATTTCTTTACTTGGGGCTACAATAGCTCTCTAATTAGGAAAGTAACAAGCTTGGCATTTATGGATGAACTCAGGAAAATTGTGGGTCTGAGGAAAAATATACAGGGGTAAATTGGACTCCTAGAGTCTAATTTCATCACTTTGGTCTAAGGGATTATCTTCGAGCCAATAGTATAATTTGAACATATCAAATTCACACTTTTTCTCTCTGACCTTGTAGTCTCTATCAGCAAGGGGAATGTGGTCAAGGTCAACTGTAGGAGGGAGCATAGGATCTCTTGAATTGTCATTTTTTTTCTTCTATGGACACATTTTGAGAATTTATGATGTAGGAAAAGGAAGGTGACAGTGGGAGGTTACAGGGAATTCACTGACAATTTAATGTTGGTGATAAGGATGGATTTTTATATGCACTTGTCTGGTTCCTTTGTCCCGATCTGAGGAGCTTTCAATGTGCCAGAAAATTTTGGAATGAGGAGGAGTGATTTAACTAAGTAAAGATCCGTGAAAACGGTGTAGAATGGTGTAATAGGGGAGATTTTATGGTGACTATAGAGGTCCGTTAGGGGCGTGGGACCGTTACGAACTGTAAATGATAATCCTGAGAAAATTGAATGTGCAACAGTTAACGCCATGTGTCATGATTGGAGTGGATGTGAGGGCGCGAGAAGCGCTAGCGAGAAAGAAAAGCATGTTGGCAGTTTTTTGGAGGGCCGCCCATCCTAGTAAGTAGATTAGGGAGGGGGTGTGAAATAGTGTGGAGTTGACATGTTACTGTGGGGCCTGTGGGGGGAAAACCGCTTTTCGAACCCCCCCTCCGCCAATAAAGTTAGGATGGGAAAAGGGGGCCTAAAGGAATTGTGAACCATTGATCTGACTTCATGTGGATTGGACCATTGGATTATGAGTGGCTGTTAACGTTATCCGACTAACATTTTTTTCGCTTATGTATTTTATATGATAAGCGCTGAGACTTTGGATAAAAATTACTAAGCACTCAAACTTTATTTTAAGAACATATATAATGTAATACACATATTAACCTTTTTCAACCTTTTTCACTTCAATTTTTTGCTAACTAATCCTAAATTTTTCTAACAAATGGTGCATTTAAATGTGCAAACCCTTGTTTTATTTGTCTTTGAAAGGGAAAAACACCTAACCTAATTCTACCTACTCATTTCTTTCATTGATCCAGCTTGAACAATTGGATCAATTTATTCATCTACCTAACTATTTTTAGCCAAGATTAAACAATTTGGCTAACTTATTTCTCT
The DNA here is from genome assembly GCA_034641835.2 of Pinus albicaulis. Taxonomy (NCBI): domain Eukaryota; kingdom Viridiplantae; phylum Streptophyta; class Pinopsida; order Pinales; family Pinaceae; genus Pinus; species Pinus albicaulis. The sequence goes on from CM076582.1 coordinate 935,894,951, forward strand.
AATATAATTAAAAAAAATCAAATTTGTTTGACCATGATTACATTGTATGCTCGAAACAAATACTTATGGTTGTGGAATTTTAAAAAATATTCACACAGCATTCTATATATCCTTTGAAACAAACTATTTATCTGGTAGTGGCATTTGACTTTGCATCACTTTCACATTTGTTTTTCTTTTTCATGGGGTTCTTTCATCATTATTTTTATTCTTCTTCTATTTTTCTTTTCAAATACCCTCTTTTCATTTTTTTATTTATATTTTTTGGAAATCATTTGCAAAATGAAATATTATTTACAATTTCATATGACTGAGTGAAAATATTCAATCACCTTATGATCCTATGAATTATAGGACCCTAATAGTGACTCCAGTTAGGGATGGCATTCTCCCTGTGAGGTGCCAAGAACTGTTGACTAGTAGCCTTGAATCCTCTCCTCTAGTACTTTCCTGCATCTGATTTATTTTCTTCCTATGGTAGTTATGGTGGAAAATTAACTAAGAGCTTAGGGACTTCTCTTTGAGCTTCAACTTCTGATAATAGGTCACCCATTCATGACAGTAAAGATAATGATATTTACAAATAATTTATCAAGAAATACTTGTATTCCTATGAAAAATAATGTTTCAGCATCCTGCCATTTACAGGTCCACTAGGAAACTATGCTTCATCCAAATCCTTAAGTAAAAATACATTATGACCTCTGTAAGCATGGATTATGTATGGTCATTTCCATAAATTTTAAAACTTACCATGCTTACCTTTCTCTTCCCTTCTTGAATCCCATTTCAAAACATTTTCTCCTAACTGAAAATCATCAACCTTCATCCTTCTATCATAAATTTTCTTGATGTTTTCTTGTATTACTTATGTTTTATCGTACACTCCTTATCTGGATTGTTGCAATTGTATGGTATTATTTATCCTTCTTTGAATGTCATTTGATTCCACCTGTAACTCCTGCAGCATTTTCATAACTGCGACACCTAGAGAAGTTGGAAAAAGAACAGCTATTACATAAACTAATTGGTATGGGGACATGCCAATTCATTTCTTAGTGGTGAGTCTGTCAGCCCACAATTCACTATACCAGCTTGTTGTGCCATGATTTCTTGTTGTCTTGCAGCAATTTTTTGATAATATTGACTAAAATTTTATTAGAGGATTCTTCTAACCCATTCCCTTGAGGGTAATAGGCAGTTGAGTTTCCTAGAGTGATTTGATACTTGCTGCAGAAGTCCACCATTTTCTTTGACTTGAAATTTGTTGCATTATCAGTGATAATTTTCCTAGGACACCCAAATCTCGATAGTATATTAGCTTCTAAAAATTTAATTATTACTACATATGTAGCTTGCCTAGTAGGTATGGATTCAATCCACTTGGTGAAATAGTCAGTGCCTGTGAGAATCCATTTGTGTTGGGATAAGGATGATGTATGGATTTCTGCAAGAAAATCCAAACCCCATTATTGGAAAGGATTTTCAACAGATATTGGCTTCAAGGGTAAAAGCAGTAATTTCCTTTTGCCTTCAAAAATTTGGCATTTGTGTCATGAAGTAACTCTTTTATGGATGTCAGCAAAGAGTGTTGGCTAGTAAAAACCAGCTCTTAGGATCTTATTAGTAGTTTTCTTCCAATAAAAATTTCCACCATAGTCTCCTTTTTGGAATTCTTGCATTATTTTATCTACGTCATCCTTCAACAAGAAGTTTAGTAAAATTCCACCAGCATATTTCCAATACAAATTACTATCTAAAATAAAAAAAATTCATAGCATTTGGTCTAAGAAATATTTCCTTTGTCTTGGTTAAACTAGGAGGAGCTTGTAAATTAATTAATACAAAAATGAGTTTTGCATACTAAGGAGAGGTTGTAAAAGCCTCTGCTATTTGTAGAGTTTCCTGCTCTTCTTGGTCATCCAGTGCAGCTAGAAAATTAATATCCAAAGCATGAAATTAGATTCAGCCATTAACTTAGCTGATCCATGACCTATAATGAGCTTGGTGGGTTTAATTTCAATATCATATTCAAGGATAATGGCAATCCATTTACCTGTTTTCCCATTAGGCCCATTTTGGGTCAGTATATATTTTACCACGGAGTTTGGAACAAAAGCAATTATGTGAAAATGAAGAATAGATACTCTAAAACCTTAATTGCTTTTATTAAATCAAATTCTTGCTTTTCCATTATATTTTATTTCAATGTAGCATCTCTTAGGGGCTCGCTAAAGAAAGTAATTGGTTGTTCATATCCTTCATTGTTTTTCTATAAGACAATTGTTGCAACAGTGTGTTCAGATGCAAATGAAAAAATTATGAAATATCTTGTGAATTCAGGGCTGATTAACACATGTGCGTGTGTTAGGGCTTGTTTTACTTGGTTGAAAGAATTCTTTGCCTCAATATTCCATTTTAGTTATGTGTCTTTGCTCAACTTTTTTGTTATGTTTCTGAGAAGTTCTTCCAAGTTAGGGATAAATCTTCTTAGAAATTTTATTTTACCAATGAATGATTGAAGATATTTCACATTTCTCGGAGGACTTATCTTTAAAATGGCCTCAATCATGTTAGGGTCAATTCTGATTCCATTTTTCAAAATAATATGTCCCAATATTTTGCCTTCTTCTAAGCCAAATAATGTTTTCTTTGGGTTGAGTGAAATTCCAAATTTCCTACATTTCTCAAATACTCTCCTCAAATGTAGCAAATGTCGTTCATATTATTTTGAGAAAATAGTGATGTCATCAAGATATATGACTATGAATCTGCATATTTCATCAGCAAAAACAATTTACATTTCTCTCTGAAATGTAGCTCCATCATTCATTAATCCAAAAGGCATCTTCTCATACATGAAGGTACCCCATGGAGTATTAAATGCAGTATTTTGTTGGTCTTCAGGGTGGACTAAAATTTGGTTATAACCAGAAAAACCATCTAAAAGAGAATTTTTTTTGCACCCAACTACCTTTTGTAAAATATGATCCATCTCAGGTAAAGGGTAGTTATCTTTCAGTGATACTTTATTAAAATTCCTAAAATCTACACAAAGTATAATTTCTCATGTCTTATTTCTGGTTGGGACTAAGTTGGAAACCCACTTAGAGTACCTTAAAGGTACAATGATCATGGCATGATACATTTTCTTAACCTCTTTTTCAATTAAAATCACCAGCATTAGGTTGATCCTTCTAATTTTTTACTCAAAAGGTTTATGGTCTTCTTTAATAGGAATTTTGTGTTGTATAATGCTAGTTTCATAAGATTTTAAATCTTCATAACTCCATGCAAATACATCTATAAATTTTTTGAATATATTTCTTATTTTTAGCAGGAGGTAATGATTTACACAACTTCACCATTTTTGGGTCTTGTTCATTCCTATGTTTTAGTATTCCACTTCAGCTCCACTAGGCTCAATTTTGGGATTTTTGGCTACATATTTAAAGTCAAACAATTCGTCTAAGGGAACTAACCTCTAGGCAAAACATTGTCATTCAATTGCAGCATTTCTGATTCCTATGTTTCTTGTTTTATTTCTTGTAATTCTACCTTATTTACATTTGTATTCACATGGTTTCCTAATTGGTTTTCTAATTCAAAATCTACATCTACATTGTTTTCTAACTCAAAATCTACATCTAAATTGTTTTCTTATTCAAAATTTACATCTATGTTTTCACATTCAAATTCATCCTTGAATTGTAAAAAGAAATCAATTTGTTGATTGTTTCCTACAACTTGCCAATATCTAATGTTTTCTGGGACCACTAGCCTATTTTTTACCTCCACTGTGTATTGATGACCTGGTCGGTAAGGAATTTTGCAGGTACTAGTGGAAGTGGCCAGACCATCAACCAAGATGTTTTGACCTCTAGGGATCACTTATAAGTCAAATTCCAAAAAATATTCCAAAAAATCTGGGACGGAATTCTTGTAGGATCTTAATCTAGGGTGTTTAGCAGAATATTCTCCCTTGATTTGTTTTATTATCAGCTCAGAATCTCCATGAATGGAAATTATTTTATAACCAAGTCTATTTAACAATTGTAAACCTAGAATTAAAGCTTCATATTCACCTATATTGTTTGTACACTGAAATTTTAGCTTATATGAATACCCATATGAATGGTTGGTTCGTGAATTTGAAACCCATACTCCACATCCTGGTCCTTCTTTACTAACAACTCCATCAAAAGGGTCATGTTCCAAAGAGATTCATCTTGTTTATCATGTTCCACTATAGTTTTTTTGTCTCCTTCAATTTCACAAAGATCAGTTTCTATGTTAGCAATTTATTTGTCCATGTCCCCATCATTGTACAGAATGAATAAGTCAAGATCTAAGTGGACAAAATATAAGGTTTAATTATGTGGTTTCTCCTGACTACTGACGATGAACTTCATTAGTGTCTCCCTATATAATCTCTTTTGTTGACCAAACACTGGAATGGTAGCATAATGCATGTCCATCTGAAGGGTTCCTTGCAACTTAGCTCCCCATGAGTGAGACAATAACATGCCATACCTAAGGCGTATGTATGCAAGAACTATGTCCATCACCAAGCTCTTGGCTGGAATCTATGCCAAAGTGACACACAGGTCCTTAATGAGACCTAAGCACTTTACAATACTTGAATCAAAAGAGTACAAATCTTTGTACAGTATAGTGATTTCAAGTCCTAGTTTTTCCATGACAGCCTTAGTCATAAGGTTGTGTGAGGCTCCTGAGACAAGAATGGCATTGTGAGGAAAAAAAATCATGAATGTTTAGACTAATATAGAATGGAGGAACACCTCCTTCTTGAGGTTATACATCTACTTAAATCCCAAACAAAAGTCCAAGTCGATCATCAGCCACATTGACTGTATTTTCACCTTCCCCTATATTCAGAGCTTTCATTACCTAGGACTTATATACATTCATATTTGTAAGCACTCTTAATGGAATGGGTATTTTAATCTTTGCTTATTCATGTTCGATGTTGAATGTTATTTGAATTTTGTTTGGGTGTAGGACATCTTGCTTTCTAGCAACATCCCTTTGGGTCGTGTCTATCTGTTGGCTGGTGAATGGAACATTTGTTTTAGTTGTTCTTGAAGTAGTATCAAACATCATTTTAGTTGGATTTTCTACAGTATTTTTAGGAGGAATCTCAAAAAATTTATTTGTTGGGGGATCTGTTGTCTTTTTACTTTGAGTTTGAGTAGATTTCTTAGCAGGATTTCCAGTGGTTTTCTTACTTCTAAGGTTATACTGCCTATGAACTTCCATGATGGCATTTTCGAAACCTTTTTTATAGTCATCTGATTCCTCATAATCAACTTCAGTTTGTGAAAGTAGAAAAAAATTTTGTTCTTCTTGATTAATAAACACATAATCATAATTATTTATCCCCATTAAGCTGATTTGACTGTCATCTAGGTATTCAACTATTTCACCATCTTCATCAGCATAGTTCTCTTGAAATGGAGGCCTGGCCTACTGGTATGGTACCTTTTATTCACTTTGTTTTATTTGTGGTGGGTTCCTCCTAAAATTGTGATTTCTGATTTGAGGAACATGTTGGTTTTCCCTAGGAGGAGCCCTATCAGTAATATTCATTCTCTCCATCATTATTTCCATAGTTCTAACAAGGGAATCTATATTAGCATAAGAAGAGGAGGTATATTGTTCCTCTTTTAGGGTTACTCTTATCTCAGTCCTAATCCTAGCTCCCTTGGCTAACAAACTAGCCTCTACACAAACAGCATCTCTCTGTATCTCTTCTAAGGTTGCGGGATTTCTTTCTCTTAATTGGTAAGACATGTCATCATCAAAACCATTTGGGAACTTAATCAGGTCTAAACCTTGATGGGGCTTAATTTTTGCTCGAATTCCATTGTAAACATTTTTAAATCTGGTGCAATAATCATGCACACTCTCTCCAGGGGCCCTTCTAATGTTCTCATATTCTGATAGGATCTAAAGGGGGTTTTTCTTAATCTCCCATCTATTGAGTAATGATTGGTGAAAAGTAGTGAGATCATTTATACTGGCTGTTGGTAAAGCTTTGAACCATTTTCTAACTTCCCCGATTAGACTTTTAGCAAAAAGTCTCATTTTTACATCTTCCTAGTCACCTTCTTGAAGATCAGAATAATCATTCATTCTATCAAAATGTTGTTGAGCAGTAATGGGTCCAATACCATCAAATTGAGTTATCCTAGTTTGATATTCCTGGGGCATATTATGCAAAGGAGCAGCCAAAACCAAGGGAGTGTACCTTGCTTCCATGATTGGGATTTGGGGATGAGAAATAGATGATGCTATGAGGGGTGTAGGTGTAAGAGTTCCTATTATAGGTTGAAACACCGTCTAATATTCTATTCAAGAAGTAGTGGATATTATAGAGGAAGTGGGACTAGTTGATATAGGATGGACAAATTGAGAGGAAGCAGAAGATGTTATTGTCAAGGCAGAGATTTTGACAGATTGTTAGATATTTTTTCATGTACCTCTTGATCAAAATCTGATACTATATCTTGTAATTTGTCCAAGTTATGGAGGGCTTGCCGATCAAAATCTGGTTCAATAGATTGACTTCCAAGAGTATAGGGTTGTAAAATAGATTTATCAAATATTGTCTCCTCCACAAAAGTCTTATAATTAGTCCTAAATAGACTATGCTCAAATTTCAGATCAAACTCAATATCCTCTAAAGTGACAAAACTCGCAGGGAGAGAGTTTTCTCTAGGTGGGGGACTCTTGCTTCCCTGACTTTCAACTGGACTTATTTTTCTAATCAATTTTTCAGGGTCATCTACAATCTCAGCAAGTTCTGGATCAAGATGGGATCTAGTGTAAATTCTTTTTGGAGCCACAACTAAAATTTTAAATACACACAATTATTTACAAAATTGGACAACCTTTGAACATTTCTTTCTGAAATTTAAAACATTAATTTTCCTGAAATAAATTTCTTTAACTAGGAAAATGAGTATGAAGAAAGGTCAAAGTGTGATCATCCACAGTATGATCACCACTATGTTATCACTCTGTAATTTCCGAGGTTGCAAGATAAATTATAGATGTAGCTACAAAAACACTTTGGGAGTTGTATCCCTTCCAACTCTAGAGAGGGATCTCTCTGTCATATTTAGCTTTGTTTTTCTAAATGATATTAGGGTCGCTATTAAGTTCATATTTTTTTATTGATTGAAATTGTTTGGTTTGTTTGCTTGATTAAATACCTAAATTTCCATTGGGTTATGGATTCAATGACTTAAACTTGGATCTGTTTCTGTTTTTATAAAGAGTTTCATAGGGAAAGGTATCTAAACTAACTGGACCCTCTAAAATTTAAATGAAGTGTAAGAGAAGAGGTGAGAAATTTTCAATCAAGAAAAGAGAAATTAGGAATTATTTTACTCAATATCATATGAAAACATTAAAATCATTCGTAGCCAGAAACAGAGTGTATTTTGAAATAAATTTTGTTCTTCAACTTTCTATAGAATAATTCATATTATGAAAACATAAGCATGGAAAACAGAAAAATAAATACTTAGATAGTGAGAGATGCACTTCAGCACCAGTTAGACACATGAATCCTGTGAAAGATTCCTTTTTATTATTGATCATCCCATCAAATTTGAAAAAGTACAATTGCCTTCTGGAATGCAAAGACCAACCCTAAATACTTTGAAATCTGAAGTATTTCTAAAATTATTTACAAAAAATCATGTCATGACAAATTAGGATGTATTTTAGGCATTTCTAAAACAAATTACATCTTGCATTACAAAAGAATATGAAAATTTGTAACTATTTGAATGATGGCCCTGTTTTGGAGGAGGTTGTTGCGTATATGTCCTCCTAACTCTTGGTGTGTTGTCGTTCTTGTTGTTGAAGATATAGTTACTTATTCACTCAAGTAACTCATGCAACTTTTCCCACCTTTCTTCACTTGGTATAGATAACTTAAGCAATCTCCTGTAAATATCATCTACCTCTGTATACTTGGAAAAGGTGGGTTTAATAAATAAAATGTGTTTGACCTCATGTTGGACATTTAAATCATTTTCTAGTGCCTCAAGAAAGTATTTTCCTCTGATGTTGCTTTGTATGCCTGAAAATTTAGAACCATATTTAGCTAAATCCATAAATTTCTTGTTATAATTATCTAGGGTGATTAATTTGTGATTTATTACAAATAAACTTGGAAGCCCTTTCTTGTTCAACACTTCAAACTTGTTGAAAAATATGTTGACACAAATTTCCAGCCCCTAACATTTTTCTTCCAGCTGCAACATGACATTATTTGGATTAGACCTTCTTGACTTCTAGTATCGTATCAATCATCTCTTGAATCTGCAATTCCTCTAGTTCATACTCGTTCTTAGAATTCAGAAATATGATAAGGTTTGTGGCTTCAGTGAGCTTGTCACCTAGCTTATCTTGGATCTGCACAATTTCTTCCTTAGACTTCAAAAAAAATCATTCTGCTCAAACATAATTTGAATGCAAGGCCAAGCCTAATTCATTGATTTTGGATATCTATTAATATGTTTTCCTTAGCTTCGGTTAAGGTCTGATCCATGGCAGTCTCATTCCTAGTTGTTGTAATCTTTGTGTGAGTCTCTGAGACTTTTGTACTTCGGCCAAATGTGAAGTTTCTATCATTATTTTCTGCTCTTATGGGGCATTTATATGTCCTCGTAACCTTATTATTTCTTCTCCTTGTATGGACATGTCCTCCATATTCTTTGTCAATTTACTAGCAGCATCTAAATATTGAGTTGGGATTGTTGTTGATGTAGAAGCCCCTTCTCTGCTTGAGGTAGCCATTCCTAATTTTGGTATTGTTATAATAGGTATAGCCTCTAGTGGGACTAAGGCTAACTATGTGTTCTTATCATTTTCTTTCACTAATTTATCCAATTCCACTTCCATATTTCTGATTTTTGCATTTTGCTCCATAATTAGTTTGAGCATGTCTTTCTTTTGGCTCTTTTTCTCTCATGTTTCCTTGGTCTGCGGATCCTCAATTGTTGGTAATTTTAACTATTTACTAAGTGCTTCAACGTCATAATTCTTCTTTTTTATAAGTTCTTCTGCTGCTTTGACATTGGTTGGGTCATATCCTATTTTGATGACCAATTCTTCCAAACATTTGATTCTGGTGTCCTTTGCCAGAAATGAGATATTTTCAATCTTCAACTGAGATTTAACATTATTGAGTGACACTTGCAACCTAGAAACATTCATGAAAATTATTTTTAAGGTGTAAAATAGCATCTCCCCTGTTTTTTTGTGCATATCCATCTAATCAATGGGATGGATGTCCTTTGTATCAAATTCAAAAGAAGTCTGCTTATAATATGTCGTTGTTTTTAGATGAGGGACCTGAGCCACTAAGAATTCCATCTACATTATTCCCTTCTCTCTGTTGAAAGCTAATAAGAGTTTTCCCTAAGCAGTGGAACTTTGATTCCAAAATTGAGTATAGGTGTTGTTTTTAAGAAGCTCATTTTTAAGCTTTATTTTTGTATACTTGTCAAAGATACTCTTTTCCTTATGTCCATGGATTAGCTCATATGTTTGAGCTAAGTTAGGATTGCCTTGTGAAATTGATGATGATTTTTGGGACCTTGTAAACTTACTTCTTGACTGTGCCAAAGAAAATGGACCTTTCATGACTATGGTAGCTTGTTGTTCTCCCTCCTTTGTAAAATTTGTTTTGGGAGTTTATTATATCTTCTTCCTATAAATTCTAAATTCTTTTGGTGAGAGTTTAGTGACTGAAGGGGAGCCTTCTTCCCTTGGTATTTTTTTTTTCCTTTCCTAAGGTGTGGGAGTCTGAAGTAGATGTTGAAATAACATTCTATTATGCTTCCTATAAAGTGTTCTCTCCCCACTGAATTTGGTTCATGTACTTCTCAATCTCAGGCCTCTGAGTATCAACATAGGGAGTAGTTTTTTACTCCACTCTTAGCTTAGAGATCAAGAAAAATGGGTCATATGACCATGTGAAGCTCAATGGAAACTCCATCTGCTTCAAGAGAATGTCTGCCTCCTCACCTGATGTCATGTTATTACAAATAAATGGTCTAACTTCAGCCTTTATCCTGAACTGAGATTTCTTCTTTGCTGCAACAAAACGAATTTCATCTGCATTGATCATATTCCTAATGTATTATAATTCAAACACTCTCATGGGTAGGTATTTAGGTAGCTTTTAGGGTGGCATATCACACCCATACACTCCTATTTCAATGTAGTTCTGGTAAAAGTACTAGTCTCTTGTATTGGCCTGCTCTGTGAGATGTAAAATATTCTGAATTTCATCTTTGATCGTGGAATCTGCATTTTTGGTCAGTAAACACATGGATGGATGAGAAAACTTATATATATATTCTCTGAAAGTGTGTTCCTATGAATTATTCCTTACCAAGGAAGTCCAGAAAATAACTAACTATGGATTTCCTTCTTCATCCAGCGTCTGGAGCACGAATGGGAACCTGTCTGATTGATAATATATGAACATATAAACTTGAATTGAAGCACATTTGAACATTCCTTCAGTTTTTAACTTAATTAATTTTTCATGAAATTTTTCATCAAGAAATTGGCTAAAATTAAAAACAACAAAGGTTTTTTCATTAGTGGAAAAAATAGATAGAAAACCTAGGATAAGTTTATCTATGCATTCATCTAAACAATAGCCTAACAGGCATGAAAGTATGGAGATAATTTTCTTGGCTTGGTCTGGAAACATGGATGAGGCATAGGATGGATTCTTCTTCGGTAATTGGGCATTTTTAGGTAGAAAGAGTTCAAATATTTGTGATCTCTTGGAGAAATTTAATTTCTAGTATAGCTCATTCAAGGCTTCCACTGAGAAAGGGGGGTTGTATTCAATTTGAGGAACCTCCATCATTTGATTGATTATTTCATGTGCAATTGTGTAATATCCCTTTTTCAGGAATATCAACAATGTGCTCAAGGAAAACGTTGCATAAGAAAAATTGTGCAACAGAAACGCAGATCAGGACTTGGTTCCTCTTATTTATGATGTATGGGTCCTCTTATTTATGTTTTATGGGACTTATGTATGGAATTTCATCAAAAATAAATCATTTTAGACACACTAAACAGATCTCCCACAGACTAGACTAGCTAGAAAGCACCCAAAGAGGAGGGCTGCAACCAAATGCAAACGCTGCTTCAGGAATTGCGCAATTTTATCAGGTATTCAGAGGAGATTAGAAAGGGGGTTTATATTTCAGTAATACAGCATCAAATCAGCATTATGATGAAGCCCTTTCATTATATAGTATAATGTATGAGTCAATACAGCAAGAAATCTTCAGAAAAGAGAGCTAGAACACATGTATATTTGCAGAAATGACTCAACAACGTTATTTTTAAGGAGATTCAGCAGTTGGAAGTTACAACTTAGATCTAGGGAAGATCTATGGACAAAAAATCATATCTATTTCAAATCTAGAAACTATATATTTTTCTCTTCAAGATCCCCTTGGAATTTTTACAAAAGCATGCATAAATAAGAGTAGATCTGAGAAACAAGTTATAGAGTTGTAAAATGCTACAGTAAATTTCTGAACATAACATTTCATTACAATGGATCAGATCTAAACAGAACATGGATCAGCAAGCTAATCCATGGATCACCAAGTGGAAGGCAAATCCAAGCACTAGAGATCTCTTATCTAAACTATGAGCAAAACACCATAAAGAAGCTCACACCAAAATAACGCAGTCTATCTATATGAACGGAACTGTAGCTCAAATGACATAGATAACCACTGCAAAATTTCAGATCTGAAGTACAAGGAGAAGAGACACTATTCCAGGAAGTTAAAAGACACATTCCATGAGAAGAGGCTCCCAAAAATACACTAGATCTCTGCAGATCTAGACTCACACTTGCTACAACTTGCAGAAGCAGCAAAACCCTCAATGGATCAGTGCTACTAATGAAAGTAGAGATTGGCGTCAAGCTTGATAGTGGTTCAATTCAGAAAACACTCCTCCAAGAATCCTCAAAGGAAGAGGTGAAATCCCTCCATAGGAATTCCAAATACAATCCTCCACTAAACAACAGAGAATGGTATTTGTATAAGCAGACAAATACTCAGAAATATGATCAATCAACAACCTTCTCTTGTTGCCCTCCTTTTCCTTTTATAATATTAGAAATCTTTTGCAAACCCTAAACCACCTTGATGAGTTAGCCCTTTTCACATGAGAGGCTTCCTTTTAGAATTGCGTTGTCCCTTTTGGAGATGCAATGAACCTAGACAGCACTATTGATTTGGTCAAGGTTGACCCAGTCTTTAGCTCAAACCTCTTTCACACCTACAAGTGATTATTTACATGGCACTGATTTGTCTTTGTTCACATGGGAATTTATTTATTCAGACCTTTTAGGAGTTTTACATGTCCTCCTTTATTCATTTATTCATGCAATAGAAATTAAAACAAAATTGAATGTTCCTCTTAGCTAAGGCTAAGTGGGAACATTACAGTCCTCCCCTCCAAAATGTTGCTTGTCCTCAAGCAACTAATAGGGTAAGAGTTGTAGTTCTTCTCCTTCTCCATTGATGGCACCATCAAGGATCAAGTTTTCATCATGGGCCAAGTGCTCATTAAGCCAATACATCAAAAATTTCTCCTCCAATGCTAACATAATAGGGGCATAGTTCATCCCTTCAGGAGTGTAAAACTCAACAGAAATAAACATGGGTGAAGTAATGTCACATCTAAAACATGTATCATGAAGTACAAGTTGAAGTTCCACCCCATGTGGTACATATACACTGCCCACCCTTTGCCCATACAAACCTATAAACAATACCAATATATCATCTATGTATGGAAGAAAAATTACATATATGCAAACTGAAATTTGCACTTGAGGAGGCGGGTCACAATCCCACATAAGATACCAGCGCAATGAACTCCTTGTCTTTAGTAGATCTGAGTGTGTTAAGTGGTACTTCCACCACACCTTTGCTGCATGAGTCACTTTGACATGGCTGAAAGTGATATTCAAGTTAGGTACCTTTGGGAAGCACCCATCATGGAAAAGAATATCCCTTTGCACCTCAAGGGAGTGACCAGATTTAGAATTTTTATTGGCCTCACCAATGCCATGAGATCTACATGTAATCTCACTCCTTGTAGGAGCCATGGCTTGCATACATATGGTAAGAGAATATGTCAAATCAGAAAAATAAACATGCTCCATAAGATCAAATTATTTACCATTCAAGTCTCCCACACACATGGAGTTGGGAATAGGCATTTATCATCTTTTAAGAGAAGGAAGAGATGGCTGAGATGACTCCTACATAGAGTCATTTGGCTGTCCCAACTCCTCATAACTACTGCACTCTTGTAAGTGCTGATGTAGTTCCTCCCAATCATAGTGCTGATGTAGTTCCTCCTTCATACCCTCCCAATCAAAACTCCTCATGATTAGGGTGTAGATCTTTTCTAACTACATATAGATAGAAAGGAACTCTTTGTGTGCTCTTTGTAGTATCTCTTTCTTAATCCTGGAGGCTTGAGACAAGAATACTCTACCAAGATGATAGATGACTCATTCATGGACCAAATAGCCTCCCCCTTGCTTCATGCCATCTAATATCATCTTGGTGTGAAGATCTTTGGATTACTCCACAAGGAGTTGAGATCTCCAATATGGATCCACACAGCTCAAAAATGACAGCGTTGTTGATACATCTATGGTGGTTCTTTCCTTGTTGTTGATTGCTTCTTTGACATTACACATGCCAAAATTTTCTGTTGGAAGGTTGATCCTCCCCTTCCCTTCCTCCCACGGCACTGTATCTTTCTCTCCAATCCTTGCTGGATCTATATTTGGGGTAGCACTTTGTGAGGCTTTCCCCACAATATCAGAATCTAATGACATTCCAAGTGGCTTTCCATGAGGTAAGAATGTCTCTTGCAGCATCCTCATATACATGAGAGAAGGAACTATGAGATACTTGCTTCCACTGCGCAATTCCATCTATGTTGTTTGTGTGGAAACATTAGGTGAAGGATAAGTGTGCATGCCTTGAATTATTTTTGGTTTCCCACTCTTCAAGTCCACCCACTCCATCTGCAAGGCCTTCCAATTAGTGGTAACCTTCCCCAAGGTAATCAACCACTGGACACCCAAGATAATATTGGTGTCTGGTATGTCAACTACAAAGAAGTGATCCACCAAAGTGTAGGATCCCATAGTGATAGAAAGTGATGGAACATATTGCATGCATTGCATGGTTCTATCTCCTGGGACCAAAACAGAGAATCCATCAAAAATATTAGAGGGGATCCCTCTCCTTTGTACAAGGTCAGCATCAATAAAGTTGTGGGTTGCCCCACTGTCAATCAAAATAGACACTCTCTGGTTCATGATTGAACCTTGTAATCTTAGGGTCAAGTACTTGGGCACTCCTCTCAAAGAGGAAACAGTCCCACTTGTTGGAGCAAAGGCTCCCTCTCCATCTCTAGATGGTGTTTGATCTTCCTCCTCATCACCACGCTGTGACCCCTCCTAGGTCCATCATTCCCATCTTCCTCCTCAAAATCTGAGAAGACTTCTATATAGTGTGCCCTTCCAGTAGCACATCTATGTCCCAGTACCCATGGCTCTTGGCAAGTGAAACACAATCTCTTTTTCCTCAATTCTCTCCAAAGTTCAATGTCAAGATTTTTCTTCAATGAGCTCTCCTTGGGAGGAGTAGCTTTTCCTTCCTTCCCCTTAGAAGAAGGAGGGGCCTTGCTTTGGAAAGTTAGCTTTGCTTTTGGAAAAGCATCTTGGAGATCTCTAGCTCTCTCAATGGCATCATGAAAAGTGATGGGCTTGGTAGATTTTACCAACCCATGCAAAGGTTCCTCCAGGCCATCAATGAACATGTAGACTCTCCTTGCTACAGATAGATCAGGAACCATGACTGATAATCTCAGAAACTTGGAGATATAAGCCTTTGCATCTCCTGTCTACTTCAACTTTGCAAGGCTTATGAAGGGTGCTTCGGGATCCTTCCGATCAAACCTATAAACAATACCAATATATCATCTATGTATGGAAGAAAAATTACATATATGCAAACTGAAATTTGCACTTGAGGAGGCGGGTCACAATCCCACATAAGATACCAGCGCAATGAACTCCTTGTCTTTAGTAGATCTGAGTGTGTTAAGTGGTACTCCCACCACGCCTTTGCTGCAGGAGTCACTTTGACATGGCTAAAAGTGATATTCAAGTTAGGTACCTTTGGGAAGTACCCATCATGGAAGAAAAACCTATAAACAATACAAACCTATAAACAATACCAATATATCATCTATGTATGGAAGAAAAATTACATATATGCAAATTGAAATTTTCACTTGAGGAGGCGGGTCACAATCCCACATAAGATACCAGCGCAATGAACTCCTTGTCTTTAGTAGATCTGAGTGTGTTAAGTGGTACTTCCACCACACCTTTGCTGCATGAGTCACTTTGACATGGCTGAAAGTGATATTCAAGTTAGGTACCTTTGGGAAGCACCCATCATGGAAAAGAATCTCCCTTTGCACCTCAAGGGAGTGACCATATTTAGAATTTTTATTGGCCTCACCAATGCCATGAGATCTACACGTAATATCACTCCTTGTAGGATCCATGGCCTACATACATATGGTAAGATAATATGTCAAATCGGAAAAATAAACATGTTCTATAAGATCATATTCTTTACCATTCAAGTCTCCCACACACATGGAGTTGGGCATGGGCATTTCTCCTCTTTTAAGAGAAGGAAGAAATGGCTGAAATGACTCCTGCACAGAGTCCTTCGGCTGCCCCATCTCCTCATAGCTATCATACTCTTGTAAGTGCTGATGTAGTTCCTCCCAATCATAGTGTTGATGCAGCTCCTCCTTCATACCTTCCCAATCAAAAATCCTCATGATTAGGGAGTAGATCTTTGCTGACTGCATATAGCTGGAAAGGAACTCTTTGTGTGCTCTTTGTAGTATCTCTTGCTTAAGCTTGGAGGCTTGAGACAAGAATACTTTACCAAGATGATAGATGACCCCTTCATGGACCAAATAGCCTCCCCCTTGCTTCATGCCATCTAATATCATCCTGGTGTGAAGATCTTTGGAGTAATCCACAAGGAGTTGAGATCTCCAATATGGATCCACACAGCTCAACAATGACAGCGCTACTGATACATCTATGGTGGTGCTTGTCTTGTTGCTGATTGCTTCTTTGACATTACACATGTCAAATTTGTTTGTTGGGAGGCTGATCCTCCCCTTTCCTTCCTCCCACAGCACTGTGGCTTGCTCTCTCATTGCTCCAATCCTTGCTTGATCTATGTTTGGAGCAGCACTTTGTGAGGCTTCCCCCATATGATCAGAATCTAATGAAATTCCAAAGGGCTTGCCATGAGGTAGGAATGTTCCTTGCAGCATTCTCATAAACATGAGAGAAGGAACTATGAGATCCTTGCTTCCACTGAGCAAATCCATCTCTATTGTTTGTGTGGAAACATTAGGTGCAGGGTAACTGTGCATGCCTTGAATTATTTGTGGTTTCCCACTCTTCAAGTCCACCCACTCCATCTGCAAGGATTTCCAATCAGTGGTAACCTTCCCCAAGTTAATCAACCACTGGACACCCAAGATGATATTGGTGTCTGTTATGTCAACTACAAAGAAGTGATCCACCAAAGTGTAGGATCCCATAGTGATAGAAAGTGATGGAACATATTGCATGCATTGCATGGTTCTATCTCCTGGGACCAAAACAGAGAATCCATCAAAATTATTAGAGGGGATCCCTCTCCTTTGTACAAGGTCAGCATCAATAAAGTTGTGGTTTGCCCCACTGTTAACCAAAATAGACACTCTCTGGTTCATGATTGAACCTTGTAATCTTAGGGTCAAGTACTTGGGCACTCCTCTCAAAGAGGAAACAGTCCCACTTGTTGGAGAAAAGGCTCCTTCTCCATCTTTGGATGGTGTTTGATCTTCATCCTCATCACCACGTTGTGACCCCTCCTAGGTCCATCATTCCCATCTTCCTCCTCAAAATCTGAGAAGACTTCTATATAGTGTGCCCTTCCAGCAGCACATCTATGTCCCAGTACCCATGGCTCTTGGCAAGTGAAACACAATCTCTTTTTCCTCAATTCTCTCCAAAGTTAAATGTCAAGAGTTTTCTTCAGTGAGCTCTCCTTGGGAGGAGCAACTTTTCCTTCCTTCCCCTTAGAAGAAGGAGGGGCCTTGCTTTGGAAAGTTAGCTTTGCTTTTGGAAAAGCATCTTGGAGATATCTAGCTCTCTCAATGGCATCATGAAAAGTGATGGGCTTGGTAGATTTGACCAACCCATGCAAAGGTTTCTCCAGGCCATCAATGAACATGTAGACTCTCCCTGCTACAGATAGATTAGGAACCATGACTGATAATCTCAGAAACTTGGAGATATAATCCTTTGCATCTCTTGTCTACTTCAACTTTGCAAGGCTTATGAAGGGTGATTCGGGATCCTTCCGATCAAACCTCTCCACCAATATTCTAGTGAACTCAGCATAGGTAGTCACATTGTTGTGTCCCAATGTAGACAACCCATGGAACCACCAATTGTGTGCTTCACCCTCAAAGTGCAGCACTACAATCTTGATGGCTTCAACTTCATGGACTTTGTTCAATTGGAAATAGATATCCAGCTTTTCCACCCATGCTTTGGAAAAACAAGAGGATGATCCATAAAACTTGGGAAAAAATAATCTTCCCATAGTGTGGTGCCTTCCATGAAAGAAACCACCATCTCTATACTGCTGCCATGGTCTCCTCCGGTCCTTGAGATGGAAAAAGTCTTGGAAACTCAAGTTATCCTTGAATATATGACTCTGAGAGTCATACTCCACAAAGTAACCTTCAAGGGAGGTTTTCTCTTGTGTTCCTTCACTCTCCACAGCCAAGAAGGTAGGAATTGTAGAGCATTGTGAGGCTTGTGGAGCTTGTGGCAGGCTCACAGGTTGACCAGTCCCATAATGAGACATGTCAGAACTTTCTCCTTGATGAAATCTCCCAAGAGATTCCCTCATTCTGTCCATCCTCATCTCTTTAATCTCCTTGGAAAGATCTTGCATGGTCTCCAAAATATTTTTTTCAAACTCCTCTGCTTCCTTATCATTCACAGTTTCAGGGGCTTTCCCCTTGTCTTGACCCCTGTCAGGGTCATCAGTAGTGTAGTCATACTTTTTATGACTTCTATTCTGGTACCTCCTCTCCCTCTCAGTAAGAGAATCATCTTCTTCGAAATGCAGAATGATTGGTTCTCCAAGGAAATCACAGGTTATGCCAAGAAAGGAGCTCTGATACCACTGTAATATCCCTTTTCCAGGAATATCAACAATGTGCTCAAGGAAAACGTTGTATAAGAAAATTTGTGCAACAGAAACACAGATCAAGACTTGTTTCCTCTTATTTATGTTGTATGGTACTTATGTATGGAATTTTATCAAAAAAAAATCAGTTTAGACACACTAAACAGATCTCCCACAAACTAGACTAGCTAGAAAGCACCCAAAGAGGAGGGATGCAGCCAAATGCAAACACTACTTTAGGAATTGCGCAGTTTTATTAGGTATTCAGAGGAGATCAGAAAGAGGGTTTATATTTCATTAATACATCATCAAATCAGCATTCTGATGAAGCCCTTTCATTATACAACAGAATGTATGAGTCAATACAGCAAGAAATCTTCAGAAAAGAGAGCTAGAACACATGTATATTTGCAAAGATGACTCAACAGCGTTATTTTTAAGGAGCTTTAGTAGCTGGAAGTTACAACTCAGATATAGGGCAGATCTATGGACAAAACATCAGATCTATTTCAAATCTGGAAACTATATAGTTTTCTCTTCAAGATCCCTTTGGAATTTTTACAAAAGCATGCATAAATAAGAGTAGATCTGAGAAACAAGTTACAGAGCTGTAAAATGCTACAATAAATTTCTGAAAATAACATTTCATTAAAATGGATCAGATCTAAATAGAACATGGATTAGAAAGCTAATCCATGGATCACCAAGTGAAAGGCAAAGCCCGGCACTAGAGATCTCTGATCTAAACTATGAGCAAAACACCATAAAGAAGTGCACACCAAAATAACATAGGCTATCTAGATGAACAATGTTGTAGCTAAAATGACATAGATAACCACTGCAAAATTTCAGATCTGAAGTACATGGAGAAGAGACACTCTTCCAGGAAGTTAAAAGACACATTCCATGAGAAGAGGCTTCCAAAAATACACTAGATCTCTGCAGATCTAGACTCCCACTTGCTGTAGCTTGTAGAAGCAGCAAACCCTCAATGGATCAGTGCTGCTAATGAAAGTAGGGCTTGGCCTCAAGCCTGATAGTGGTTCAATTCAGTGAACACTCCTCCAAGAATCCTCAAAGGAAGAGGTGAAATCCCTACATAGGAATTCCAAATACAATCCTCCATTAAACAGCAGAGAATGGTATTTGTCTAAGTAGACAAATACTCAAAAATATGATCAATCAACAACCTTCTCTTGCTGCCATCCTTTTCCTTTTATAATATGAGAAAGCTTTTGCAAACCCTAAACCACCTTGATGAGTTAGCCCTTTTCACATGAGAGGCTTCCTTCTAGAACTGTGATGTCCCTTTTGGAGATGCAATGAACCTAGACAGCATTGTTGATTTGGTCAAGGTTGACCCAGTATTTAACTCAAACCTCTTTCACACCTGCAAGTGATTATTTACATGGCCTTGATTTGTCTTTGTTCACATGGGCATTGATTTATTCAGACCTTTTAGGAGTTTTACATGTCCTCCTTTATTCATTTGTTCATGCAACAGAAATTAAAACAAAATTGAATGTTCCTCTTAGCTAAGGCTAAGTGGGAACATTGCAAATTGTGAACAAAATTTCTCCACTTGGGGCTACAATAAATCTCTGATTGAGAAATTAACAAGCTTGGCATTTACGGATGAACTTAGGGAAATGGTTGGTCTGAGGAAGAATATATAGGGGTAAATTCGACCCCCAGAGTTTAATTTCATCACTCTGGTCTAAGTGATTGTCTTCAAGCCAACTGTATAATTAGAACAGATCAAATTCACACTTTGTATTTTCAATCTTGTAGTCTTTTTCAGCAAGGGGAATGTGGTCAAGGTCGACTGCAGGAGGGAGCATAGGATTGCTTGAACTGTCATTGTTTTTCTTCCTTGGATGCATTTTGAGAATTTAGATGGCAGGAAAAGGAAGGTGGTAGTGGGAGGTTACTGGGAATTTGCTGGCAGATGATTGTTATTGATAAGGATGGATTTTTCACTACGCTTGATTGGTTCCTTTGTTCAACTCTGAAGATATTTCACTGTGCCATAAAAAATTGGAATTAGGAGGAGTGATTTAACTGAGTAAATATGCGTGAAAATGGTGTAGAATGGTGTAATAGGGGAGTTTTATGGTGATTTTAGAGGTATGTTAGGGGTGCGGGACCATTATGAACTGTAAACAGTAATCCTGAGAAAATTTAATGCACAACGGTTAACGCCATGTGTCACGATTGGAGTGGATGTGAGGGCATGGGAAGTGCTAGTGGTAAAGACAAGCATGTTGGCAGTTTTTCAGAGGGGGGCCATCCTGGTAAGTGGATTGTTGAGGGGGGGTGTGAATTAGTGTGGATTTGACACCTTACTATGGGGCCGGCGGGGGGGAAACCACTTTTCGAACCCGCCCCCCCCCCCCCCCCCCCCCCTCTGCCGATAAAGTTAGGATGGGCAGGGGGGAAAAAGGCATTGTGAATGATTGATCTGACTTCATGTGGATTGGACTGTTGAATTATGAGTGGATTTTAATGTTATCTAACAAAAAAATTTCTTTCTTATGTCCTTTATATCATAAGCATTGAGACTTTGGATAAAAATGTAATATCCCCAAAAGGGAAGATTCAGCAATACCTGCTGGAATAATGCACTTTTTAGAAGTATGTGCACTAAAATGAGTTTTCAGCCCTTGGATCCCTTAGATCAAGAGATCTAGCATCTAAATCCAAAAGAGGAGCAAAATCAAATCAAACTAGGTGAGGTAAATAGACCTCCCACACCTAGTATGGCTGAAAAACACCCAAGAATAGGGCTGCAGCAATATGCAACAATACTGCAGGAAAATAACGTAGTTTTTTAGAGAAACAGTAGGAGACCAATAAGAAGGCTCAACATTCATATATACATAAATAAATCATATCCATAATGTGGCCTATACAATGTATGACAGAATGTAGAATACAAGAATAGAATAAATTCCTCAAAAAGAGGGGCTGCAACACATGTATTGACTGAAAAATAGCTTGACAGCGTTATTTATAAGAGCTGCAGCAGCTGTATATTACACTCTAGATCTTGAGAATATTTTTGCACAAAATAATAGATCTATTTCATATATGTACACTAGAAGAGCTCCTTTACAAATTCCCCTTAGGGTTTTGATCAAAACATGAAACACAGAGAGTAGATCTGAGATCTAAAGTAGCAGATCTGCAGTAGTATTCAGAAATTTCTGAAGATGAATCCAATAAAAGAATATCAGATCTGTACAGAACATGGATCAGAAATCTAATCCATGGATCACCATAGTGAAGGGCATAACCCCAACACCAGAGATCTCTCCTCCAAATGTGTGTCAAGACACCCTGCAACTTCCTTCTTGCAAATAACGCAGTCCTAGAAGGAAAACTGTGTTGTAGGCTCTAACACTAGATTTTCCTAATGCCAATATCTGAAAATGCAGCTCCAAAGGTTCAGAACTCTCTTTCCAATGGGATATAATACTTTCCCAGTGAAAAGAGGCCCTAGAATGGCCTAGATCTTAGCAAATATAGCCTCCACTTGCTGCAACTTACAAGGACAACCAAACCCTCAACAGGATCTACGTTGTAGTTGGAAGATGAGCTTGGCCAAATTCTTGATAGTGGATGAGATTAGCAAGACTCTTCCAAGAGCTACTCAATGGAAGAGGTGGGATTCCCAAACAGGAACACCCTAGTGCTAAACAGCACTATCCTCAACTAAACAGCAGAGAATGATATATGTCTAAACAAACAATATATTTGGAAATATACTCAATCAAAAACCTTCTTCTGTTTTCCTCCTTTTCCTTTTATAGGATGAAAGTCTTGTAAAAACCTAAACCATCTCAATGATTTAGCTCCATTCACATGAGAAGCCTCCAACTAAAACTGCGTTGTGCCTCTAGGAGATTCACTGTATCTAGATAGCATTGTTGATTTGGTCCTGGTTGACTTGGTCAAGTGCTCCAATCTCTTTCACACCTAAGTGTGCTTATGTAAATAGCCTAGATTTTGCTATGTTCACATGTGGCATTGATTTATTTTGTTGATTAGGAGTTTTATTGATCGTCCTTTATAATTTTATTCATGAAACATAAAATTGAAACAAAATTGTATATTCCCATTAGCTTGGGCTAATTGGGAATATTACAGTCCTCCCCTCCAAAACGTTTCTTGTCCTCAAGCAACTAATAGGGTGAGTGCTGCAACACTTCTCCTCCTCCATTGGTGACACCATCAAATATCAAGCTCTCCTCACAAGCTAGGTGTTCACCAATCCAAGCCTCCATGAATTGTTCCTCCAAATTCATCATGAGATGTACATAATCCATCCCACAGGGAGTCAAGAACTCAATAGAAACAAACATGGTTGGACCAATACTCTATGTAAATCATGTAGCATAAGGTACATAGAGAGTTTCCATCCCATGTGGTACATACAAACTGCCCATCCTCCCTCCATACAATCTCATAAAAAGCACAACTATATCATCCAAGTATGGAAGCATAATTACATATACACAAACAGAAATTTGAACATGAGGAGGTGGGTCATAGTCCCACATATGGTACCAGCACAATGCATCTCCTGCCTGCATCAGATCTAGATATGGTAAGTGGTTTCCCCACCACTTACTTGTTGCACAAGTTATCTCACCATGGCTGAAAGTGTGAGATATGTTTGGTGCCTTTGGGAAGCACCCATCATGAAAGATAATCTCCCTTTGCAGAATAAGGGAGTGGCCAAATTCAGAAATTGTAGTGGCCCAATTTTTTCCATGAGATTTACATGATACAACACTCCTCTTGAGATTCATGGCCTGCAAAAACATGGTGAAATAATGTGTCAAATCAGAAAATGAAGCTTGCATTACATGACCAGATTTTTCTCCCTTTTCAAGAGAAGGAAGAAATGGTTGAAATGACTCTTTTATAGAGTCCTTTAGCTACCCCAACTCCACATAGCTTTTTCATTCTATAAAATTCTAATGTAGCTCTCCTCCAAATCCTTCCCATTCAAAGCATCTCACGATATTGTTGTAGATCTTCATAGAATATGTAGGGCTGAAACAAAACTCTTTGTAGGCCCTTTGTAGAATCCTCTCCTTGAGCTTGGAGGCTCTAGGTAAGAAGATCCTATCATGATGATAGATAACTCCCTCATGGACTATATATCCCTCTTCATGCAGCCGGTCAACAAGCATCATACAAGTGTGAAGATATTTGGAATAATCCACCAACAGTTGGGGTTTCCAATATAGATCTACACTCCCCAACAATGACAACGCTGATGATGCATCAATAGGAATGTCTGCCATGTTGCTGATATCTTCTTTGACATTTATTATGCCAAAGGTACAAGTAGGAAGGACCTACCTTCCCTTCTTCTCCTCCAACGGCGCAGAATCGGAAATGAAGATGGTTGATGATGATGAGAGAAGAAAATCTCCCTCCTTCTTGTGCTTGCCCAAGCCTTCCAGCACTATAGTTGTGTCTTCTAATGCTCCCATCCCTCCTGGATCTGATTTTGGAGCATCAAGTAGTGAGAGATATCTCACCAAAACTGAATCAGGTGGCCTCCCAGCTGGTTTTCCACTAGATAAGAGTGTCCCTTGTAGAAATCTCATGAACATGATAGAAGGGACAGTGAGGTCCTTGCTTCCACTGCACAAATCCATCTATGTTTTTTGTGTAGAAGTGTTGTGTGAGGGGTTAGTATGCATTCCTTTGATCATTTGAGGTTCACCACTCTTCTTGTCCACCCATTCCATTTGCAAAGCCTCCCAATCATTGGTGACTTTCCCCAATGTAATCAACCATTGAACACCCAAAACAACATTGGTGTCTGGTATGCCAACTACAAAGAAGTGATCCACCAATGTATAGGATCCCATGGTGACTGAAAGTGATGGAACATAATGTATGCATTGCATTTTTCTATCTCCTGGGACCAAAACAGAGAATCCCTCAAAAGTATCAGTGGGTATTTCCCTCCTTTGCACAAGATGGGCATCAATGAAATTGTGGGTAGCCCCACTATCAATCAACACAAAAACCCTCTGATTCATGATTGACCCTTTAACTCTTAAGGTCAAGTACTTAGGTACTCCCCTCAAGGATGCAAGAGTTCCTCCAATAGGAGAAAATTCTCCATTCCTGTCTCTTGATGGTGTTGGATCTCCTTCAACATTTTCATCGCTGTGAGCCCTCCTTGGCTTATCATCTTCATATTCTTCAAAATCTGAGAAGACCTCTATACAATGTGCTTTACCAGCATCACACATTAGGGGAATTTTGAGGTCTAAAATGGGCCTCCTAAGGAAATTATAAAATAATAGTGGAAATAATAAAATAAGATTTGATGACATCATCAAATTTTAGAGGGAAACAAAAAAAACTACTTTTTCAACTCATATTTTCAACTTATCTCCTAAATTTTTTACTCAAATTTCGAGTGAGAGTACTCTTTGGATGAAAAATTTAATTCTTCATCCAAGGAGTACCCATTTTGCATACTTTCGATGGACGTTGCTACACGAAAAATGAGAAATACATGAAAAACGTGATTGCAATTATGTTTTTTCATGTATTACACATTTTTCACATAGAAGGCTCCATCGAAAGTATGCAACATGGGTACTCCTTGGATGAGGAATTAAATTTTGCATCAAACGAGTACTCCAACTCGAAATTTGAGTAAAAACTTTGGGAGATAAGTTGAAAATATGATTTGAAAAAATAGTTTTATTATTTTATTATTTTTTAATATTTTTACCCTTTTACTTAAAAGATGGTGAATAATCCCCCATGGTTGACATCATCATCTTGAATCCTATTGGTTCTTATAAAGTTTATTTTAGTTGTACATTTTTCTTAGGAGGCCCATTTTAGACCTCAAAATTCCCCTAATGTCTATGTCTAGATACCCATGGTTCTTGGCAAGTGAAGCAGAGCTTCCTCTTTCTTAGATCTCTCTGGACTTCATCATCAAGAGGCTTCTTGTATGAGCTCTCCTTTGAAGGAGCAACTTTCTCTTCCTTTCATTTAGAAGGAAAAGAGGGCTTGTTATGAAAGTTTGCCTTTTCTTTTGGCAAGGCATCTTGAAGGTCTCTAGCCCTCTCAATGGCATCATGTAAGGTAATGGGCTTGGTAGATTTAATAAACCCATGCAGAGGTACATCCAAGCCATTGTTGAACATGTACACCCTCCTTGTTGCAGATAGATCAAGAACCATAACAGATAAACTCAGAAACTCAGAGATATAAGACTCTGTATTACCTAACTGCTTCAACTTTACAAGGCTCATGAAAGGTGCTTTTGGATCCATTCTGTCAAACCTTTCCACCAGTATTCTTGTGAACTTAGAATAGGCAGTCACATTGGCATGGTCCAATGTAGACAACACATGGAACCACCAGTTGTGTGCTTCCCCTTCAAAGTGCAGCACTGCAATCTTGATAGCTTCCATTTCAGGGACTTTGTTCAACTGAAAGTAGATATCCAATTTTTCTACCCATGCTTTGGCATAACTAGTGGATGACCCATCAAACTTGGGTAAAAATAATCTACCCATAGAGTGATGTAGATCATGATTCTGAGTGAATCCACCATCTCTATGTTGATGCCTTGGTCTTCTTTTGTCCTTGAGGTGACAAAACTCTTGAAAACTCAAGTGGTCCTTGAATCTCTGATTCTGAGACTCATATTCTTCAAAATATTCTTCAAGGGATGCTTGCTCATGATGCCATTCATTCTCCACAGCCAAAAAAGTATGCATAGTAGAGCGTTGTGGAGCTTGTGGCTGGTTCACTGGTTGATCATTCCAGTGGTGAGACATGCCAGAGCTTTCTCCAGGATGAAACCTTCTAGGATATTCCTTGATCCTGTCCAATCTCATCTCTTTGATCTCTCTAGCAAGATCTTACATGGCTTTCAGAAGGGTTTTTGCAAACTCCTTCCCATCTTCATCACTTCTAGATTCAGGGGCTTTTCCCTTGTATTTGTCATCATTGGTGCAATCAAACTCTTCTGTCTTCTTCTCAAGTACCTCTTCTCTCTATTAGTGAGAGGCTCATCTTCTTCTAAAGACATATTGGCTCTTCAAGAAAAGAAAATCACAGGTTGTGCCAAGATGATTGCTCTGATACCATTGTAATATCCCCAAAAGGGAAGATTTAGCAATACATGCTGGAATAACGCACTTTTCAGAAGTATGTGCACTAAAATGAGTTTGCATCCCTTGGATCCCTTAGATCTAGAGATATAGCATCTAAATCCAAAAGGGGAGAAAAAACAAATCAAACTAGGTGAGGTAAACAGACCTCCCACACCTAGTATGGTTGAAAAACACCCAAGAATGGGGCTACAGTAATATGCATCAATACTGCAGGAAAATAACGCAGTTTTTGAGAGAAACAGCAGGAGACAAATAAGAAGGCTCAACATTCATATATACAGAAATAAATCAGATCCATAATGTGGCCCATACAATGTATGACATAATGTAGAAGACAAGAATAGAATAATTTTTTCAAAAAGAGGGGCTGCAACACATGTATTGACTGAAAAATAGCTTGACAGCGTTATTCATAAGAGCTGCAACAGCTGTATATTAAACTCTAGATCTAGAGAAGATCTATGCACAAAAGAATAAATCCATTTCAGATCTGTACACTAGAAGAGCTCCTTTACAAATTCCCCTTAGGGTTTTTATCAAAACATGAAACACAGAGAGTAGATCTGAGGTCTAAAGTAGCAAATCTGCAGTAATGTTCAGAAATTTCTAAAGATGAATACAATAAAATCATATCATATCTATACATAACATGCATTATAAATCTAATCCATGGATCACCATAGTGAAGGGCAGAACCCCAACACTAGAGATCTCTCCTCCAAATGTGTGTCAAAACACCCTACAACTTCCTTCTTGCAAATAATGCAATCCTGGAAGGAAAACTATGCTATAGGCTCCAGCACTAGACTGGCCTGATGCCAAGATCTGAAAATGTAGCTCCAAAGGTTCAGAACTTTATTTCCAATGGGATAGAAGACTTTCCCAGTGAAAAGAGGCCCTAGAATGGCCTAGATCTTAGCAAATATAGCCTCCACTTGTTGTAGCTTACAAGGACAACTAAACCCTCAACAGGATCTGCGTCGTAGTTGGAATATGAGCTCCAAATTCCTGATATTGGATGAGATCAGCAAGACTCTTCCAAGAGCTACTCAATGGAAGAGGTGGGATTCCCGAATAGGAACACCCTAGTGCTAAACAACACTATCCTCAGCTAAACAGTAGAGAATGATATATGTCTAAGCAGACAATATATTCAGTAATATACTCAATCAAAAACCTTCTTCTGTTGTCCTCCTCTTCCTTTTATAGGATGAAAGTCTTGTCAAACCCTAAACCATCTCACTGATTTAGATCCATTCACATGAGAAGCCTCCAACTAAAACTGCGTTGTGCCTTTAGGAGATTCACTGTATCTAGACAACGTTGTTGATTTGGTCCTGGTTGACTTGATCAAGTGCTCCAGTCTCTTTCACACCTATGTGTGCTTATGTAAATAGCCCATATTTAGATATGTTCACATGTGGCATTGATTTATTTTGCTGATTAGGAGTTTTATTGATCCTCCTTTACAATTTTATTCATGAAACAGAAAATTGAAACAAAATTGTATATTCCCGTTAGCTTGGGCTAATTAGGAATATTACAAAAAATTAGTAAGTGCTTAAAATTTAGGTTAAGAACATATATAATGTAATACAGACACAATCACCTTTTCCAACCTCTTTCACTTCAATTTTCTCCTAAATAAACCTAATTTTGACTAAAAAACGTGAAAACCCTTGTTTTATTTGTCTTTGAAAGGGGAAAACACCTAATCTAATTCCACCTACTCATTTCTTTCATTGATCTAGCTTAAAAAATTGGATCAATTTATTCATCTACCTAACTATTTTTAGCCAAGATTAAATAGTTTGGCTAAATTATTTCTCTAATCTAATTAACAGAAATTCAAATTTGTTTGACCATGATTACATTGTATGATCAAAACAAAGACTTATGGTTGTGGCATTTTAAACAAGATGCACACAACATTCTATTTATTCTTTGAAACAAACTATTTATCTGGTAGTGGAATTTGAATTTGCGTCACTTTCACATTTGTTTTTCTTTTTCATGGGGTTCTTTCACATCATTTTTATTCTTCTTCTGTTTTTTTCTTTTGTTTTTTATTCTATTTTTATTTTCAAATACCCTCTTTTTATTTTTTTATTTATACATTTTTTGGAAATCATTTGCAACATGCAATATTGTTTAAAATTTCATATGACTAAGAGAAAATATTCAATCATCTTATGATCCTATAAATTATAGGACCCTAACATACCAAAAAGGTTTTACTCAAGCCATGAGTGACTGATGACCCTAACAATAGATATGGTCATCTAATTCTTTAGATCTACAACAGAAATTTAGAAGAAACCTCCAAAATAATAGATTTGTGCAGTAGAAGATATTTAAATAGGAAAAAGATTAACTAGTATAAAACCCCATACCATGGACAAAGCAATTTAAAAGAATGATAAATCTTATGATTACTGTGTTACACGTGGTGAAGGAGACTCATATGATGGTCATAGTTCCCCCTCGAATAGGATGGGACCTTTGGGTGTCCTCTATACCTCAGTTTTTCTAGATCTTTCTCTCTCCTTGATATGTGAAACCCAAAAATGTATGTTGAACTCATACGAGAGCTCGATTGAAAAATAAGATAATAATGACGATGTTAGTGATTATGGAAAGGAATGGATGGAAAATCCTCTTATTTATAACAAAATACTAGGTTATTCTCGAAAATGGAAAACAATAAAATATTATTAACCACAATCTAGATCTAACTGCTTGGAATATTTTATTATAATTTTGGGACAGAAAAGATATTTAAATTGGTTAAATATATTTATTAAGAAATAATAAACAAACAAATGATTTAGTTATTATTTCAAGGAAGTGGATAAGGAATAATAAACAAATAATGATTTGTTTAATCACTCTTGAATGATTTAGTCAAATTTGATAAGGAATATTAACTAAATATTGATTTTATTAATTATTCCTAGAGAAAAATCTAATAAACAATGATTTATTTAAGTATTTCTCATGATTAGGTCAAATGTGACAAGGAATATTAACTAAATAATGATTTAATTAATTATTCCTAGAAAAAAATCAAATAAATAATGATTTATTTAATTATTCCTCATGGGGTTTCTTGTTTTAATTGGAAATAATTTAATAAAATATGGTTTATCAAATTATTTTCTGTAGTGAAATAAATTTTACAATGGTAAAATTGGTTTTACATGGTGTATTTCTATCCACTTAGTTAGAAATGGCTAAGTGATCATTTTTTGGTGATAATAGATTGCCTCTAACGTACGAGCGTTAGGAGAAAATCGTATGAGCCAAATGTTGGAAATACTGAGAAGACAGGCCAATAGGCTGGGAGGCATGACCATCCCACGCTCGAAGGGTGATCGTGGAAGGGGCCAACTCAGGGGATCCGAGTTGCTTCCAAACCGAAGCGGACATCACACAGGTGGACGCCCCCTCATCAATTATACACCGGGATACAGTGGCGTTCCGGATTTTGACTGGGATTTGGAAAGCAACAGAAGGAGGAAGAGGAGGGTGGCCCGATTGAGTGGCGTCGAAAACAATCATTTGGTCATCAGCAGGATCAACAGCGCCCACGGCAGATAGTAGAGCCTTCCTTTGAGAAGGGCACGACTGGAGGAGTTCCAGTGTGGAAATGGCAGCGGGGGATTGTGCCAAATCATCTACTATACTGTACGATTGAGCGGCTCGACCGGAAGCAGCATTTCGGCGTAATGGACCCTTTGGAATCTTTGGGTAAACCTCAACTTTGGGTTGAGGGATGTGTGAGAACCCCGGATGTCGAAGAATACAGCAGAACACGAAGATGGGGAGCTCGGGACGGAGATGAAACGGGGGGCGGGTGTCTTGGCGAGGCAGAGTTGAAGAGTGAAGAGTCGGCGGAAGAGACAGGTCGGAGTTATCATGAGGGATCGTGATGGAAAGACAGAAATGGACGGGGTAATGGCGGCATGGTGAGAGGTGGGTAGCCACGAATCCCTGTTGAGGGAAAGGATCAGTGAACACAGCTGGCTGGGTAGTGGCCACATTAGGAGGAGCGTGAGGGGAGGTGTGTTGTCCGCGCAATGTGGCTTGAGACTCCCACATCTGTCGCATCTGGGGTAAGAGAAGGCAATCGTGAGTGTAGTGACCGTAAACACCGCAACACGAACAGGGCTTGTTTGTGCGAAGCGGCCTGTCCGGCCTGGGCGGAATGCCCTGAGGCTGGTTGCTAGTGTTAGGGTCCTGACCAGAATTGGGTCCTCGGTTACCAGGGGCAGATGGGTTCTGGTTGCCTCTTCGCCTTCTTTGGGAAGGGGGATTAAACGCACCCTGCTGCGCAAATACTTGCCCTGGAGGGGGTTGTAAGGGCTGTTGCAGGTGGTGAGGAGGCAAGGGAGGCGGAAACGCATATGCTGGGGGAGCTGGCGCACCAGGCTGCGGAAAAAAGTAAGGGTTGGGTTGGGCAGCATTGAGGTAAGCAGGAGGTTGGGCAAAAGGAGGAGGCATGCCGTATCCTGGATACATGTTGCCGGGAGGGGGCAGAGTGCTAGAGGGCGGCACTCGAGGAGGAGGCCATGGCTCGCCAGGAGGGATGACGGGGGGTGGAAAGAGTCTCCCGACAGCTACGTCGGCGGAATGAGATGCCCCCGGGGCGTTAGCGCCACCGGGCCTGGGGATGTCGGGAAGAACGGTATAAACATAACCAGATTGAGCGTAGATCAGGTCATATTTTAAAGCTATTTGGAGGGCGGCTTCTTCAGATTGAGGAAAGTGAGAGGCGACATCTTTGTCGATGGGAGACGGGAGGGTGCGAAGGAACAGGGGGTGGTATAGCCTTTGGTCATCTTCCAAGGGAGGCTGCGACACGCGCTCCGTCTTCGTCGCAGGCCTGCGAACCGCGGCGGCGTGGAAGAGGACCGCCAAATGAAGTCCAGAGCTCGTGCAGGTGTGTGCGGAGGAGAGGCCAGATGAACAAAGAGAGAGCTTGGGCAGAGTCCGAACGTGGTATGGGAGAAGTGGCACAACAGGCCTTGTTGAAGAAAGCCTAAGTAGCGATCGTTGGAACAAACGAAGCCGGATGGAGTCATCGGTAATGGAGTTGGAGGAACACCACATGTGGAAAGACCGGACGTGATTGGTTGGGTCTTCGCCATTAAGGCCCTCTAACTTAGGGATATCGGAGGGTAACTTGGTAGGCATAGTGGGCCAGGTAGTATTATGGTGAATGGGGTCGTTAATCAACTGATGGAAATCGGGGAGGCTGAGGCCTGCAATGTACGGCAGCACAGGGGTGGCCGGAGTAGTGGTTGTGATGGTTTCGCTAGAAGGAGGGCCGGTATTGGGGCCGCTAGCATTGGGCCCTGATCCAGACATGGTGAAGGTAAAAGGGGGAGAACCGGGAGGAGAAGGGGGACCTGAGGAATCAGGAGAGGAGTCGGAGTGCGGACTCGAAGGTGGACTGGCTCGGCGACGACGGTGCGGAGCAGGTCGATCAACCGGGAACTGAGGATGAAGGCCAAGAAGTCTCCGGGAAAGGCGCCTTGGGGGCGCAATGATGACAGGAAGAAGGAAACCGACAAGGGCAGAAAGGGGCAAAATCAAGAAGGTCAAGGGCAGATAAGGTGCAGTGACGATTGATTTTAGAGTCTTTGCCAGGCGGTGTAAACCAGGCGCTTCTTCACTTAAGGTCGGTGTGTGGTGTGCGTTAATTTTAATTTTTAAACCCTTTCCATTGTTGAGAGCAAAAAAGTGTGCAACGTAGCTGAAAATAAACCTACAGAGAACAGAATAAAAATGCTGAAATAACAGAAAAATAACAGCTACATATGCATCTATCAAACCCAAGAAAGTGGGTCTCTCAAAACTATCCTGAAAAGAAAGGGAAAAACTATGGAAACACACACAAAGGAAGCTCAACAGATCTAGGGTCAAAGGGGACAGAGATCCGGAGGATAAAGCTGCAGATGAGGGGTGCGGATCACGGCCCGAGGAACGAAGGGGCAAGGTGGGTGGAAAAAAGGAAATCGGCAAGGGAGGGGGGGCAAGGCGAGAGGCCTAGGTTGGAGGGGTCCAAAACAAAGAAAAACGTGAGAGTGATTTGAAAGGAAAAGAACGTTCTACGTTTCGATAGATCTGGAAGTGAGGTCGATCGGAAAAGAAAGAGGCTGAAGCTACCAGCCACATGGTGGAGACGGCGTGGAAACTCTTCCCCAAAGTGGAGAATTTTCAGCCTAAGAGAAGGTTCTATGATGAGCTCCACTTGAGAATGAGATCTTGTGATCCCGAGGCGGGGGCCGAGACGGGCCGGAAAACCACAGCGAAACACGGCGGAGCCAGAAAAATTACAGAAAAAATGCTGGAAAAAAGGCAGGTCGCAGGTTCTGACCTGATTTTGGTTGAGGTCGCAGGTTACAGGCTGAAAAGTGCGTCCGGGTCGCAGGTTTTGGGCCAAAAGGTGCGACCCCCCCGTTCCGGCTGTTTCGGCGGCAGATTTTCTGAAAAATTGCCGTCTCAGGTGCGGCTGGTGTCGCTTACCTGCGCAATAGGGCCCGAAACACACGGAAGTTAGAAATTTTAGGTTTTTAGGGTTTTATGTGAGAAAAATGACATGAAAAGAGAAAAACTAAGCAGCTAAAAAAGAAGCCCTAGGGCCTGAAGTAGCTGGATATGCAGGAATATGAAAAACGACAGCGGTCGTAATTTAAAACCCGTGTGGAGTCGCCATTTGTTAGTATGAATTCTTCGTCGAAGTGTACGAAAAAGAACCACTTTAGCTACGCATAACTAATAGCCCTAACAACAATAATGGCTGCAAAACATCTTCAAATCTGCAATTAGTAGTTAAAGTGCTGCAACAAACAGATCTATAAATGGAAAGACATTAAGCAGTAAAGTAAAGAGTTTGCTCCATGCATCCAACAGACAAGACAAGAACACGATTTTTGAATGAATTTTTATATTACAGGGCACCTGGGAGGAAACAAGAAGGTGTATCCAGATCTCCTCAATGGGATGGGTTCTTTGTAGTCCTCGGCACTTCAGATCTAAGCTTTCTCTCTCTTGTAGATGTAGAAAACCCAATGTAGAAGGTAGAGCTCAATGGGAGCAACAATGACAGAAAATGAGACCGAGTGTATAGATCCAGAGTGATCTAGTATGCAACAAAAGGTGAAGAATGATGGGGAAAACCCTCCTATTTATAACAAAATATTGGGTCATTCTAGATCTTGGTGCATGATTAAAATAATGTTAATAAAATCTAGATCCACCTCTATGGAATATTTTATTATTATTTGTTGGAGGGAAAGGGTGTTTGACTTGGGTCAAATCCCTTGATTAGTGAAAAATAAATAAATAAATGATTTAATTATCTTTTTAAGGAAGTGGTTGGGATATAATCAAATAAATAATGATTTATTTGATTAATGGTGGTTGATTTGGTCATATTTAACAAGGAATATTATTTAAATAATTATTCCTAGAAAATAATAAGATAACTATAGGTTTATCTCATTAATTTCTTTGTTTTTGGGTTAAACATGACTGGGAATAATAATTAAATTATGGTTTAATTAATTATTCCTTTTGGGGTTTCCTAATTAACATAGTGAAAGCAGTTTTACTTGGGGTAAAACTGGTCTTACATGGTGTACTTGGGTCCATCTAATGATGAAGAGTTAGATGACCAAAAAATGGTGTAACAAGTATTCCCTTCAATTAGAGCATTATTTAATCTTCAATTATTATAAGTGTTTATACAATGATAGCAGTAAAAAAAAGGAACACAAATGCACACAATTTTTGTAATATTCCAAAATTTGCAAACAAGCAAATTGGAATATTAGATTTTGATGTTTTCACTTAGAAGAGGAATAAATGGGAAGGAGGCCCATGAAAAATAAAGGTATGAATAAATTCCACCTTAGTAAGGAAGGAGATCACCTTAGGAGCTGGTTTTACACTTCCAAGTGTGAACAAGAACAAATTAGATGGGGACATAGTCAAGTTTGACTAAGTCAACATGCAGTCTTGAGGAGGAAGAAATCACTCAAATAAACTAGCTCAATGTGAACGAGGATCATCCTAGGCACACATATGAGAACCGGATTGAAGATACCTTAGTTTGAAAAGAGACATTGCAGGTGGATTATTCCCAGTTGACCAATTCAACAGCGCAGCTACAAAGACGAGGGAAGCAAGCTAGGGCAGCGCAGTTTTAGAAGAGGAATCTTCACTAGGAAGTCACCTCAAAAATGTGTGGGGTCTGAGGTGAGGAGGCTCGCCAAAGATAAAAATGAGGGCATAGCATAAAAGAGGTCATTCATGTATTCAGCTATCTTTGGTCTTCTAACTATTTGCATGCTTCGGTTGTTTAGCTGAAGTTGTTGCACTGCTTAGTGCAAAGAATTCCCGTGCGGGAATTCCATCCTCTCTTTGGATCAGCTTGCTTAAGGGATCAAGAGTGAAGGATTTGAACTTCATTTCAGTAATTTTCTTGGGTC
Organism: Pinus albicaulis; assembly: GCA_034641835.2. NCBI lineage: Eukaryota > Viridiplantae > Streptophyta > Pinopsida > Pinales > Pinaceae > Pinus > Pinus albicaulis. The sequence continues at coordinate 935,930,033 of CM076582.1, forward strand.
CATTCATCCATATTCAGCCACAACGTAGTTCCCTTCAGAAAAATGTGTCTTTTATGCAGGGGCAGCAGCAGCAGGGTTGCACCATTTGATTTTGTGCTATTCCTTGAGGAGGAGGTGCTTATTTCCCTCCGGGAGATCTAATAAGAAGGGCCTTGGCCATTTTCTATATTATTCAGATATTGTATGTCATATTCAGTCATTTTAATACATTTTTGTAGTAAACTGTGTTATTTTCTGCAGTGCTGCCTTTTGTGCATGTATATTGCCGGAAACCCTTGCCGGGTGTCTTTTCCTTTGTGTAAAAGAGGTTAAACCTCCATTTCTCTGAATTTTGATGAATACAAGCTCAATATCAGTCTTCTCTCATTATTTTATGCATAAACCTTCATTAGAATAATGCATTCCTTGCTTCAATACTTTCTGCATAAGCTAGGCTATGGGGTTTAGGCTTATTTGAGGCATATTGACTTGGGGAGAACCGTTTAGTCTAGCTAGAATGACTTATTTCCGATGTCCTTTTATATTTAAGCTAAATACAGCATATAAAATAGGATCCAAGTCTTTTTCAGTTTTTTTATTGCATGATTTTCCTTATACATGATCCTCATTGGAGAAATTGCAGAAATTCCTTAAAAGGAATATTACAGTGGTATCAAAGCTACCATATTGGCTCAGCCTATGGATTTCAGATCCAATCAAAAGATAAGAAGGAGAGGAGAAAAAAATGAAGGATTGGATGAGATTACTCTCATCCATTTTCAGATCGAAGAAGAAAGAGAAGAGAAATGCATTGAAACTCCAAGAGGGTTTCAAGGAGGAGAGAGCTGCAATGAGACCTCTAGAAGGTTTCAGGAGGGAGAAAAATATACATGCACTTCCTGTTCTCATAGAGGAATTAGAGAGCAAGGATACCACTTAGAGAATGAAATCCTAAGTGGGTATTTGGCAGAATACAAGTGCCAACCTAGGGCTTTCAAAGAGACCCTAGATTTCCCTCAGTTTATTCAACTGAGAGAAGAAAGAAGACCCTGCAGAAAAGGAGAAATAAAAGGAAATATATTCCTATTGTCTACATTTGATGGGTCAACTACAGCAAGAGCTTGGGCAAAGAAGCTTGAGGCATTCTTCTTGCTACATCCGGTGGTAGGGAAGGAGGCAGTAGAAGTTGCAGCGCTGCACCTGGAGGGTGAAGCCAATGCTTGGTGGTGCAATCACTTAAGCCACACAAGAGTGACTAATTTTTCTGAGTTCACTCAAGAGCTGATCATAACCTTTGATGAAGAAATATTAGAGGAGAGTAGGCCCACACCACCGTGGGAGGAGGCAAGTACCAACACTGTCATAGCCTTGAGAGAGTAGCCTTCTACACCAACAGTTGGAGTAGCCATTACATGGGAGGAAGGAGCCTTTGTAGCACTAAAAGAGGTTCTCGCATCTCACCAAGGTATGGGAATATTTCCACTTTTACTTATTGCAACAAATATTTCTAAAGATTGTGGAAATATGTCTTCATATGGCCTAGGATCAGACATTATTTCTGAGATAGAGCAGCAGGATTGCACTGTGTTGTGAAAGCTTGAATGGTTCAAGAAGCAGATGAACCATCATTCTCATGGACCTCTGTTGAGTTGCACCCAACCCTTGAGGTTGGACTGTGATCCTTTGGAGGGAGTCATGAACTTGGAGAATGGAATGAACTTTGCTCCAAAAAAAATCATGCAGAATCAAATGTTCATCCGGGAGTTGAGACATAAGATATCCAAAACACCCTAGAGGAGGGTTACAGCGCTGTCAAGAGGTAGCAGTAAGGAGGATTTACCTTCAGCCCCCTTGGATCCCTATGGATTCAAGATGATCATCGGTGAGAGATATTCTCTAGGAGGTCTCCAAGGAGTTGCATTTCAGCATCCCATGGAATGCAAGGAGAAAAATATGATATGGGAGGATGGTAATCCTCTTTGGAGGAGTACCAAGATGGAGGATGGTAGGAGGCATCCATCGGTGGATAAGTGGATGTGGATAGAGAGCAAGAACCTAGAAAGCTACTTGCAACTCTATGATACTGGGCAACAAGAGGCAAAATTGTGTTGGCTACTCTTGAGAGAGTTTTGCCATCATGAGATATGTTATCACTCAGGTTTTCCTAGAAGTTGTGTAAGAGGAAATTATACCCGAGGTAACCACAAACCAACCTTTTAGATGCAGAATCTAGCCAATCTGCATCCAGAGAGGGCTCTCTCTTTATGATTTATCTTTGTTCTTGGAAGGGTTTAGGCTAGTTATAGATTCAAGAGTTTGTTTTGGGAAAATGGTGGAATCCACAAACTAAGGGCAAGGTTGAGGGCTTTCAGTCCATTGGGCTATGGAGTCAAAGGATGGCTTTACTGGATTTCTATTCTACGCACAAGATGGCTTTACAGGGCAAGATAGCTAGGCAGAGAACAATCCTTAAAATTTAAAGTGGATGGGATGATTTTGAAGGGATGAAAGGCAGCTAAGAATCTTTCACCATGTTCAAAAGAAAGAAATGAGATGATTACAAACAAAGAGCAATGAAGAATTCTTTATTACAGTAATCAACAATGTTTAAATTAGCAAAGCAAGAGCATTTAAGAATTCATGCTTATAACCAATTTAGAGGAAAACATTAAGAACAATCACATCTGAAATCAGAGTACCATTAAGTAAATTCTGATTCAATCCTTTATGTAAATTATTCAGAAATGGACATAATGATATTATAAACTGATATAAAATTTAAGACAAAGAGTAGAAAGACTTATTGAACTGCCGTCCAACACATGAATCCTGCAAAAAGTCCTGAAAGCTTCAAATCGTCATCCAGTAAGCCACGAATAAACTTCTCCAAAATGTTTTTATTCCGAAAATCTCAATGTTACAGCAAAGTAATAGAATCCACCCCAAATGCTTCCAAGAGTGGAGTATTTATACAAATTCTAAACTAAAATATCTTGAAACAAATATCAAAATTGGTTCACAAATCTCTCAAACTATTTACATAAATAGAACTTAATTAAAGGACACTCAAACTAATGCATCTATTTGGCACTATTTTGTATGGATAGGTGATGACAAAGAGAAGAATTCAAATTTGATCCAACTCTTAGTTGATGATGAGGCATCCAAGTCACTAACTGCTTCCTTTCTTTGTGCAATCTGCTCCAACAATTCTGCAAACTTGGGGTCCAATGATATCTTTGTATTTATCAATCCGTAATAGATATGTAAAAAGTGAAAGAGGTTATTGTAGATAAATATGTTGGTGAGATAAACCTCTTTCATTTTCCCAAATTTCCTCTCCAGCTATGCATAATAGTCTCTGTAAAAAATATGTGTAAAACAGAGTTTTACAGAGTCTGAAAAATGGCCTGTAAAGATGCACATGTATCTCTCATTATAAACCCACTGTGAAAAAACTGAGATAGGTTTTTGTATATGGGTCTCTTAGGAACAAAAACCTCCTTCAGTTTTGTATGAAGTATTTTGGATTGGCCACAATCCTCTCTGAAAAATGATGACTTAAACTGGAATTTTCTGCAAAAAGTGCTTTCCAACATTGTTTAATATTTCCAAAACCATAATGGCTGTTAGAAAAGTGAGAGAGGTTTTTGTAGATGGCCTTCTTAAGAACATAAACCTCCTTAAGTTTTGTAAAATTCATCTTGGATTGATCAAAATAGTTTCTGCAAAAATATGACTGAAATATGTAATTTCTGCAAAAAATATTCCTTCTTGTTATGTTTTTTCATCTTTTTACTTTCTTGCTTTTTTGACTGTTTTACTTTCACTTTAGACAAACCTCCCTATTGGTGAAAGTATTCTCATATCTTTTTACCATTTTACTGCCTTCTGTATTTACTTTTACTGTTTACCTTTGACTGCTCTGTAACTTCATTTTAACTTTCACTGACTTTTACCTGATACACTTTAACCACTGATACTCTTTAGCTGTTATGCTTTCTAACCTCTGTTTGAATAGATTTGATAACAATCTTGGAGTAAACAAGATATATCCTTTTTCCAAGGGTATGTGGGAGGAGAATACTTGGCAGAGTACTTGCATCATGGGGAAACAAGGAGTGTGGATGCATTATCATGGTATGGTCATTATGTTTTCACTGCATAAGTTGTATGATGGAGGTATGATGAGGCAGCAAAGACATTTGTTGCTTTGGAGGATTGAGAGAGAGCAAGGGCAAAGTTGCTCTCACATTTTGCATGATGTTGCAATGGGAGGAGATGGCAACATTATGAGAGGATTATTTGACATTGAACATGTCAAAGGATGGATTTATGAGTTAGCAGGAGCCTATTTGCATAGGCCAACAGCACTGTCACTTTGGAGCATGAGCTTGTTGATGGAGTGTTCCCAGGATCACTTCATATTTGATGCACTTGGTGGGCATAGAGGAGGTGAGATTGGTATAATGGTGGATGGACTCATTTTTTATCGTGGTATGTTCTCCTTGACTTGGATTTCCAAGCATAAGAAGGAGGATTTTCATGGAGCATGTGGTTCATTCCTCTTCATATGGGTATGTCATATCACTATGGAGGATTCATCTATGGATCTTGTCACCATATTGCTTTCATTACATGGTAAGAATTCAATTTTTGCATCTATTGATTGTTCCACACAATATTTGCATGCTCTTACCATTTCTTTGCAGTGCATTTCTCTTCAAAGGGGAAATTTTTTCTTTAGGCTCCATGGTCCATTTTTGGCCAGCTATTATGATGGAGACAGCCATCTACTGTATGATTTGGGGCAAGTATGTGGTTACTTCTTGTGTGCTCAGTTGACATATTCAGCCATCTACTATTTACTAGTGGGTGTGATGACTTATACAGCAAGCCATTTGTCAAGAGACAACTTGCCATGCTATTGTCTGAAGCTACAGTGGGGAAGACTGCGTTGTGACCATTTGGGAGACTTTTGTCACCTTCCATCACCATATGAAGCCTTCAGTCTTTCTCTCATTATGATGTTTCTTATGATCCTATTTTCTGATATTATTCTTGCCTATATGAGGAGCATGATTGGAGGAGGAAAACATGGAGTGGGTGTGTTCTTTGGGGAGGAGGATCCCCACACTTTCTGCATTACATGTTCGAAGGGGAGCATGGGAAGGGACATGGCCTCTATAGAAAAACCTTTGTTTCTTTATGAGGAGGGCCATGAGATGGATGGGATTCCATATGGTGGTGAGTTCTTGTCCATCATGTATGAGATGGTTTGGGCTAGCTTGATTCACAGCACTGGGAGAGGGACCTTTCGAGGTATAGCTTCATTCTTGCCATTGGAGGGCAACAGTATTGCAGCCCAAGATCAGAAAATTCTCTACACTCATCTTAAGTGGAGAGGAAGACAGCGTGGGGTAGCCTCTCTTGTCTACCATGTTTATATTTTTAGCCCACCTATTTTGCATGAGCTCAAGGTGGAAGAGATCCTGCATGAGTTGACATCCTGGAGAGTGACTCATTTTGTTTGGTTGATAGATTGGGGGGGAGAGATTCAAATGGGGATGATTGATCCCAATATATATCAGCCCTCGTGCTTCAAGGGGATCTTCAAACAGCCCATTTTTGCTTCCATGGGTGTTCCACTGTCACATAATGTTAGCTATTTGGGATGTTCTCCAATAGATGGCTTACACACTTGGGAGAGGCCACTTGGAGATATATTGATGATGCAGCACCTTGATCCTTGGAGGATTTCACCTTATGAGGTTGCTACAGGAGAGAAGAGGATGCTCTTCAATCCTATCCTTGTAGTTGCTTGAGGACATGCAACATTTGGGAGGGGAGGACTATAATATTCCAAAATTTGCAAACAAGCAAATTGGAATATTAGATTTTGATGCTTTCACTTAGAAGAGGAATGAATGAGAAGGAGGCCCATGAACAATAAAGGTATGAATAATTTCCACCTTAGTAAGGAAGGAGATCACCTTAGGAGCTGGTTTTACACTTCCAAGTGTGAACAAGGACAAATTATATGGGGACATAGTCAAGTTTGACTAAGTCAACATGCAGTCTTGAGGAGGAAGAAATCACTCAAATAAACTAGCTCAATGTGAACGAGGATCAGCCTAGGCACACATATAAGAATCAGATTGAAGATCCCGTAGTGTGAAAAGAGACATTGCAAGTGGATTAGTCCTATTTTACCAGGTCAACAACGCAACTACAAAGAGGAGGGAAGCAAGCTAGGGAAGCGCAGTTTTAGAAGAGGAATCTTCACTAGGAAGTCACCTCAACAATGTGTGGGGTTCAGGGTGAGGAGGCTCACCAAAGATAAAAATGAGGGAATAGCATCAAATAGGTCATTCATGTATTCATCTATCTTTGGTCTTCTGACTATTTGCATGCTTCAACTGTTTAGCTGGAGTTGCTGCACTACTTAGTGCAAATAATTCCCGTGCGAGAATTCCATACTCTCTTTGGATCAGCTTTCTTAAGGGATCAAGAGGGAAGGATTTGAGATTCATTTCAGTAATTGGCTTGGTTCCATTCATCCATATTCAGCCATAGCGTATTTCCCTTCATAAAACTGTGTCTTTTATGCAGGGGCAGCGGCAGCAGGGTTGCACCCTTTGATTTTGTGCTAGTCCTTGAGGAGGAGGTGCTTATCTCCCTCCGGGAGATCTAATAAGAAGGGCCTTGGCCATTTTCTGTATTATTCAGCTATTTTATGTCATATTAAGTCATTTTTAATACATTGTTGCATTAAACTACGTTATTTTCTGCAGTGCTGCTTTTTGTCCATGTATATTGCCGGAAAACCTTGTCTGGTGTCTTTTCCTTTGTGTAAAAGAGGTTAAACCTCCATTTCTCTGATTTTTGATGAATAAAAGCTCCATATCAGTCTTCTCTTATTATTTTTTGCATAAACCCTCATTATAATAACATATTCCTTGCTTCAGTACTTTCTGCATAAGCTAGGCTATGGGGTTTGGGCATATTTGAGGCATATTGAGTTGGGGAGAACTATTTAGTGTATCTAGAATGATTTATTTCTGATGCCCTTTTATATTTAAGCTACATACAGCATATAAAAGAGGATCCAAGTATATTCAGCATTTTTATTGCATGATTTTCCTTATACAGTGTCCTCATTGGAGATATTGCAGAAATTCCTGAAAAGGAATATTACAGTTTTTAAGGTGGAAACCCTTTCCGGGACAAAAACCCCCTGAATTTTTTTCTAATAATTCTTTAATTTTCAACTCCAATTGAAAATAAAGCTCCAAATTTCTAGAATCTAGAAAATCATTCTTCTCTAGCTCCCACTGGATAGACGCTCCAACACCTGAGATTCTTCAGTAGTCAACTGAAAGGATGCCCCAACACCAATGAGATAAAACCCATCCTAGCGCCACCCTACCACCCTAAATTTTTCACAGGCTTGAACCTGTTGGTGACTTCATGCACCATCCTAGCACCACCCTACCACCCTATAGAAGAATAAAACAAGAATGGACTCTCGTACCAGGGAAAATGGTCCACTTTACAATGATATAGAATGATGTAGAAGACGAAGACACACTAGGCCATAACCCCAACTATGACACAACCACCTAATGATGATCCTATACCTCTCGACACCGCCTCTTCAACTCTTAGCAAATAGATATTTGTACAATTTTTACAATGACTTAGTACAATGATACATTTACAATGACTGTATGCATTGTTTCCCACTTGAATACTTCATGTGTTGAACTTATTGTTGCTATTCTGCACCTTGATTACTGCTCTTGTCATGTTACCTTCTTTTTCATTTTGCTTTGCTTTGCTACCCCAGAAAGTCTGGTCCTTTGCATCCCTTAACAACACATGATCTACCTTTTGCGTGCCTTCTAGGATCTTGATATTGAATCTAGTGTATCTCTGTTATTTTAGCTCCCAAATATGTGATTTTATTTTCTCTAATATTAATTTGAGTCTTATTTCCAATTTCATAGGTCTGATCCAATTTGGATTCTTCAAGCGAGCGTTATTCCCAATGCCTCACAATGACCTAATTATTGCCTGTTTCAGTAGAGCAAAATTGTACGGCGTGTTAAGTGCCATTGTTTCTTCATTCAGATCTGAAATTGATATAAGGAAAACTACAGTCCGTGCACTATCTGCCAACTTTAATAGAACTCCAATCTGATACATAGAGAGAGAGTTGTGATGATTTTCCCAAGGTCACTTCTTTGTGATGAAGTTCAGGAGCCTATAAAAACACTGACTTCCACAGATCATATCTCTGAAAATGTTGGGCACCCTAATCTGAAATTTTTAAAGGAGATTCCTCAAGAATTCAGCTTTTCTTCTTAAAAACTTCAGCTTCTGAACCTTCGTAGAAAAAACGTTAGAGCGCAAATTCCATGATGACCTGTTTCTGGTAGCGAAATCCCTACATAAGTAGGATATGAGGATCACAATTTATATAAATGCTTAAGTTGAGAGGGGCTTCAAAAAGTGAAAGTGGGAGGGATTTTAGGAGCTTAAAAATTATTAATTATTGACTTTTCAATGACCCATGCCACAACCCCAAGGGGTTTTATCCCACTAACTAGGGTTACAAACTTCAAACATGAATATCTCTCAAACCGTGAAGAATTACGTGGCGTGTCATATATCAACAGAAACATCAAGACAAGTAGAAACCATCAAAAGAATTCTTGACCCAGAATATAGTAATTTGGTAGGTAAAAATTCCTATGAAATATTAGGGTAGCCCCTGGTGCTTCTTGGGTTGACATCAATGACAACCATTGATCAACAATCTCCCCCTTTGGCATTGATGGCAACACAAGTACTCCCCCTACGATCATGATACCTCTTCCTACAACATTTTCCCCCTTTGAAATCAATGGCAAAGGGTAACTCCCCATGAAACCCAACCATCCTGTGGACCTATACACACTTCAACTCCCCCTTTATATTTTGAATAAGGAAAATATAATGAGAACTTGGGAGAATCCCAAGCTTCTGGAGAAGTTATTCAAATTCTTCACGAGGTAAAGTTTTAGTGAATATATCAGTGATTTTTTCTTTTTTACCAACATACTCAAGTTTGATATTCTTTTCGGCAACTTGTTCTCTAACAAAATGATATTTGATCGGAATGTGTTTTGCTTTTGAATGCATTATAGGATTCTTGGAAATGTTGATGGCATTAGTGTTGTCACAGAATATGGAAACAGACTCACTGAATTGTAATTGAAGATCTTGCAAAGTTTGTTTCATCCAAAGGACTTTAGTACAACATGTTTTCGCTGCAATGTATTATGCTTCCGTTGTAAATAATGATATTGAGGTTTTCTTTTTTTCTCAACCCTGATACCACAAACCACCTAGATAGAATGATGCTCCACTAGTACTCTTATGATCATCAATGCTTCATGCCCAATTTTCATCTGTAAAGGCTTGAATAATGAGATTGTTACCCTTGGGATACCACAAGCCATATATCAAAGAATTCTTTTGACAACAATAATATGTGATTATTTTCGTGTTGCTTGGAATCTTGCTACTTGTCCAACTGCTTGCATAACATCTGGTTGGGAAGCTGTTACATATAGAAGACTACCAATCATATATCTGTACAACCTCTGATCCACATCCTTAGATGAGTCATCTATGCTCAATTTTCAACCTATTAGAAGTAAGGATGGGTTTTCAATCTTCCATTTTGAATTTCTTGAGCATTTCCTTGATGTACTTGGCTTGACATATAAATATTCCTTTCTCTTGCTGAGATATTTGAAGCCCAAATAAGTCTGTTAGCTCACCAAGTAAAGAAATCTCGAACTCACTTTGCATATTTGTAGAAAATTTATTACTTAGTTTATCATCATTTCTACCAAATATTATATCATCCACATATACCTTAACGATTGTTAAATTATCTTTATCTATTTGTACGTAAATATTTCTATCAACAGTACCTTTCTTGAACCCTTGTTGATGTATATATCCATCAAGACGAGTATACCATGCTCTAGGAGCCTTCTTGAGACCATATAGAGCCTTCTTTAACCTGAAAACATAGTCTTCTTTTTCTGATAGTAGAAAACCTTCAGGTTGTTCGATGTAAACTTCTTCTTCTAATTCACCATTCAGAAATGCTGACTTAACATCCATTTGGTAGACTTTGATTTTTCTTGAACATGCATAGGTGAGAAACATTCAGATGGCTTCCAATCTAGCAAGTGGTGCAAATGTTTCATCAAAATCAATTCCTTCCACTTGTGCATAGCCTTTGCAAACCAATATTTCTTTGTTTCTGGTAACTTGTCCATCTTCATTCAATTTGTTCCTGAATGCCCATTTAGTCCCAACGACATTTTTGTCTTTTTTCCATGGAACTAATTCCCAAGTGTTATCTTCATTCATAGCTGCTACCCAATGTTCATTCTGGTTGGCTTCATCAAAACTACTAGGTTCAAAGGTTGCTAGAAAAGAAATGTGAGCTTGTTGTGATGAATAAAGTTGTCGACCTTCATTTATGTCACCAATGATTTTATTTGATGGATGGTTCTTTTGAATCCATTATTTTGTTCTCTTTAGAGGAGCTTCTTGTTGTTGTTCTAGTATATCTTGATGAACATTATTTACTTCTTCCTGGTTGATAGTTGCTTCTTGATCTAGAATTTTATTTGTGTCTTTTTCAACCTCTGTCTCAAGTTTCAAAGATTCTAGATCCTCATCATTATTCGTTAGAACACCATATTCGTCAAATGTAACATTTATTCTATCCACTATCTGTTTTTGCCTTAGATTGTAGCATTTATAGGCCTTTCTTTTGCATGAGTAACCAACAAAGATACCTTCATCAACGCATGATTCAAACTTACCCAAATTTTGATCTTATCTTTTGATATAACATTTGCTTCTGAAGATTCTAAAATTTTTTACATTAGCTGGTTTTCCTTTCCATAATTCATATGGGGTCTTGTTGCAATTATTTCTGAGAAGACTTCGATCGATAATGAATATTGTCGTATCAATTTCTTGAACCCAGAATTTTTCATCCAATTTTGAGTCCTTCAACATTGTTCTACCCATTTCCTGCACATTTATGTTCTTTCTTTCAGCAACTCCATTTTGTTGAGGTGTTCGTGCTGTTGAAAATTGACTTTTTATTCCATTTTCGTCACAGTACTACTAAAATAATTTGGAAGTGAATTCTCCACCATTATCTGATCTTAGACACTTTATTTTCAAATTAGTTTCATTTTCGACCAACTCCTTGTATATCTTAAAGCACTCAAATGCTTCAGATTTTTTCTTTAGGAAACTGATGGTTGTCATCCTGGTATAGTAATGTATCGTTAACATGAAATATAATTCTCCATCTAAGCCTTTTGTTCTCACGAGACCACATAGATCAATATGTACCAATTCCAATGGATATGATGCAAAGTGTTCTTTTGTTTTAAATTTAACTTTTGTCAGCTTGTCGTGCTGACATGCCTCACATAGTGTGTTGGAAGGTTTTGATTTTTTTGGCATTTCTCGTACTTCTTCCTTTTTTATTATCGAGCAAGATTGTCAAAGTTTATGTGACCTATTCATTTGTTCCATAACCAGCTTTCATCTTCTTTAGCTATTAGACATTCTTTAGTTTCTTCATCCATAACATATATGTCATTTGGAGCTCAACTTGCTGTAGCCACAATTTTACCATACCTGCCTTTCCTGATTTCACATTTTGTGGAGTTGAATAGCATTGTGTGTCCTTGATCACACATTTTTACAACACTGAGAAGATTTTGATTCATGTTTTCAACCAATAGAACATTCTTGGCTATAAAATATTTGCTTCTGAGAGTGACGGTACCTAATCCTATAACATTTGAAGATCCATCATTTCCAAAGGATACGGTTCCACCCTTCTTCTCTTTCAGAGATACAAAATTCCTTCTATCTCCTGTCATATGCGTTGACAAACCACTATCAACATACCACACATATTTTTTGTTTTGAGCCTTAAGAGAGAGAGCATAATTATCAATCTTCTTCTTCTTCCATGTTCGTTCGTTTTGTGACTTCGAAGATTCTTCTGGAGGATTTTCAAGTCTGCAATCTCTAGCTATGTGTCCAAAGTTCTGAAATTTGTAACATTCCATATTATTTCTTAAATTTTCAAATCTATTGATGTTTCCTCGAGCCCTGGGAGGTTCATATTTGAAGGATCTCCTGGAATTGTATTGGTTCCTAGGGTATGTGCGACATTCTATAGCTTTATGACCAAATTTTCCACATGAATAACAATAGCCATGAAAAATATGCTGGTACCTGGATGGAAATATTCATCGAGGAATCATCTTCCAAGGATGTTCTTGCGAATTTTTTCCAATGAAGTCTACATGCATGCCAGTTCTCATAGATTCATTGTATTTTGTTGTAGAAGGTCCTGCCTCTTCTTCTTTGTAACTGAGGCCAGTTTTGTTGTTGTAAGATCGTTGATTTTTGATGAGTTCTTCCAATGCCCTTGAGATGTTGGCATAGTTTTGAACAGTTTTTCCCTTCTTCACTTCCTTATGCAACCAGACTACTTCGGCTTCTAATGCTTCCCTTTCTTGGTTTCTTTCTTCCAACTTATTTTGAAGTGACTCTTCAATAAATTTTTGTTCTTCAACTTCAATTTTGAGACCTTGAACTTGTTCTTCAAGAGTATTGGAATGGATATTCTTAGCCTTGAGCTCTTTTATAAGCCTGATTGCCTCCTTAGAAAATTCTTCTATGGTAAACCCTTCTTCTTCATTTTTTCATACCTCTTGTTTGTTGTGCTTGGCCATAAACAATACTCTCTCATTAGCTTCTTATTTCTTGTCACTGTCTTCATCGGATGATGAGCTATCTTCTTTAGAGAGAAAGTTCCTTTTGGATCCTTTCTTTTTTTCTTGCTTGTTGAATTTCTTAAAGCCTTTATTTCCTTTTGAGTTTCCATCACTTATGTTCGAACATTTTGCTGCAAAATTCCCAACCTCACCACAGCCGAAAAATATTAATGGAATTTTACCTTTGAATTTTTCCTTACCAATTTTTATTTTTCTCATAAAGTAAGCATATTCTTCATCTGAAAGACCTTCTTCATCATCTCCCTCTTCTTCACATGTGTAGGATCATTTCTTCTCAATTGAAGGTTGTTTATCCTTATTGATTTTCTTATATGCAACGAACACAGTTTCTAGATGCGAAGTACCCTCTTATTCATCGAGTCTCATTTCATATGCTATGAGAACTCCATGTAATTCCTCTTTATTGAGTTTTTCCAAATTTTCACTGTATTCTAAGACCGATACCTTTAGGTTGAATCTCCCTGGTAACGTTCTAAGAATATTTTGTATAATATTCTTCTCATCAACTGGCTCTCCCAATCCTTCCAGAGTATTGGTTATTTCATCAACGTATTGGAAGTATGCAACAATGTTTCCATATTCTTTCATTCTAAGTTGCTCAAATTTTACTCTATAGATTTGAAGCTTTGCTTCTTTGACATTTGAGCCACCTGCATATATATTCTCAAGCTTTTCCCATACATTTTTGGCAATTTTACAACCCAACACCTTATGATAAGTAGATTCAATAAGTCCACTGATAATAATATTCTTTGCTTTTGCCTCATTTACCAAATTCTTCTTACCTTGTTCATCCACGGTTGATGTAAATCCATTTTGAACAGTGTCCCATACTTCGTAACCTTGCACCAAGAGATAGACCTCCATTCTTCCTTTCCAAAGTGCATAATTATTTGCTTTGAACAGAGGTACAAAATTCTTGGTATTCTCCATGACTTCCTTCCAGCTGTTAAACTGCTATTGAAGGAACCAAGCTCTGATTCCAATTGTTGGAAATACTGAGAGGGGGGTGAATCAGTATTCCTTTCAATTAGAGCAATAGTTAATCTCCAATTATTGTCAATGTTTGTACAATGATAGTAGTAAAAAAAGGAACGCAAATGCACACAGTCTTTAAGGTGGAAACCGTCTCGAAGATAAAAACCACCTGAATTCTTTTCTAATAATTCTTTAATATTCAACTCCAATTGAAAATAAAGTTCCAATGTTCTATAATCTATAAATCATTCTTCTCCATCTCCCACTGGATGGATGCTCCAACGCCCGAGATTATTCAGTAGTCAACTGAACGGATTCCCCAACACCCAATGAGAAAAAACTCACCCTAGCGCCACCCTACCACCCTAAATTTTTCACAGGCTTGAACCTGTTGGTGACTTCATGCACCATCCTAGCACCACCCTACCACCCTATAGAATAATAAAACAAGAATGGACTCCCATACAAGAGAAAATGGTCCACTTTACAATGATATCGAATGATGTAGAAGACGAAGACACACTAGACCATAACCCCAACTATGACACAACCACCTAATGATGATCCTATACCTCCTGACACCGCCTCTTCAACTCTTGGCAGATAGACACTTGTACAATTTTTACAATGATGCATTTACAATGACTTTGTATAATGATACATTTACAATTACTGTATGCAGTGTTTCCCACTTGAAGACTTCATGTGCTGAACTTCTTGTTGTTTTTCTGCACCTTGATTTCTACTCTTTTCATGCTACCCTCTATTGCACCTTGCTTTGCTTTGCTGCCCTAGAAATTCTGGTCAACTGCAGCCCTTGACAACACATGATCTATATTTTTCTTGCCTTCTAGGATCTCGATATTGAATTTGGTGTATCTTTGTTATTTCATCTCCCTAATATGTTATTTTCGGTTCTTTAGTAGTACTCTGAGTCTTCTTTCCAATGCCATAGATCTAATCCAATTTGGATTATTAAAGAGATATTTATACCCAATGTCTCACAATGACCTAATTATGAATTGTTTCAGTAGAGCGAACTTGTACGGCATTCCACGTGTCATTGTTTCATTATTCAGCTCTAAAATTGATACAATGAAAACCATAGTCCATGAAACATATTCCATGTTTTACAGAATTCCAATCTGATACTCAGAGAGAGAGTTATGAATATTTTCCCAAGGTCACTTCTTTGAGATGAAGTTCAGGAGCTTGCAAAAACACTAACTTCCACAGATCATATCCCCGAAAATATTGCGCACCCTAATCTGAAATTTTTACATGTGCTTCCTCAAGATTTTGGCTTTGCCTCATAAAATTTTCATCTTCTTAACCTTTGCATAAAAAAATTCAGAGCGCAAATTCCACAATGACCTATTTCGGGTAGCGAAATCCCCACATAAGGAGGATATGAGGATCACAATTTATATAAATGGTTAGGTTGAGAGGGGCTTCAACAAGTGAATGTGGGAGGGATTTTAGGAGCTTAAAAATTATTAATTATTGACTTTTCAATGACCCATGCCACAACCCCATGGGGTTTTAGCCCACTAACTGGGGTTACAAACTTCAAACATGAATATATCTCAAACCGTGAAGAATTACGTGGTGTGCCATATATCAACGGAAAAATATCAACAGGTAGAAACCATCAAAAGAATTCTTGACCCAGAATATAGTAATTTGGTAGGTCAAAATTCCCATACAATATTTGGGTAGCACCTAGTGTTTCTTGGGTTGACATCAATGACAACCGCTGATCAACATGAAATACGTTGTAAGAAAACAATCACGTGACATGAAAGAGGAGTCAAAGAGAGAGAGAGACATAACTGAAGTGAAGTGAGGAAGGAAAGAGGGTGCAAGGCCTACTAACTGATATAATTCTCCTTTTATTTTGGAGTACGTGACCTCAATGAGGTGGGGGAGACATACCCATGCCCATCGAGATAATTAAGTAAAAATAATAATGATGAGCCCAACAATGTGAGACTGGGCTAAAAATTACATGATACATGGTACATGACATGCTAGCATCAATGGGCCAAAAAATAATACAATGAATCCCATATACATAATGCTCCTGGAAAAGGAGAGGTCAGGAATAAATATAATAACATTTGAGTACATGAGACATAATGCACCTCCATGTGACATGGGGAGGGGGGACCACAACCAAAGAGTACCTGTTGAATAGAAAAGGGCTCTGAAGAACTGACTGCATCATGAGACATTAATTTTGTGGACACTACAAGCGGGTGGAACAGAACCCATCAAATATTTGGAACTACATCTAATTCTAGAGCATAATTTGGGGTCATCCAAGCATGTCAGGGGCTAACTGAAGGGCCACCCCCTCATGAGGTGTGGAACATATCACACACACATGGGAATCACTGGTACATTCTGCTGGATCACCAGACCATCAAGTGTATGATTCTCAATTGTTCGATAATGAGTTGGGGTCGAGCACGTGAGAAACAACCAATTCAAAGGGTAATGATGATTCCCTTTGCTTGATCTGAGGCACCTAAAAATGATGAAAGTTGGAACTAAGTTCCACTGCCCTCTAAGTGATTATTTTAGAATGAATGTGTTGAGGTCAACATAAAAGAGCCCACCATATTTGAGGCAATGAGGAATCCCCATCTAAGGCAAGAGGGATCATAGGAAAGTGACTGATGAACTGACACCAGGGATAATGATGGAAGGAGGGAAACTAAGGGACGGATTCATGACTTCCATTGTAAGAGTATCAAATGCATGGTTTACCTGGTAGCCACTGACTCGATTCTGGAGGGGATGATGAGCGAAAGTATGGCTAGAGGCAAAAAATGGGCAACACGGGATGAATGCAATACAAATATGGATGGAATACTGCAACAGGAGATGATGGGACTCATGACAAACTCCATAAATGCGAGGATGACTCAACTCAGATGCTCTGAACAAGGGTGACTCGATGATGTTTCCACACAAGATAGGCCCAGGGCGACCATGAAAACATGAGTAAATAATGGTTACTCATGATGAAAATTGACACATGAGGTAAAAAGTGCCAAGGTAAAGTGGTACTGAAGTACAAGCGGCTCATATGAAGAAATTTGGTTTGAATTCGCGGTAAAGTTAAACTTCATGGAAAAAAACATCTTCCGGGTGAAGTGGAATTAATTAATGGTATATTACTCTGTGATAGCTTTCCAACGGTGTTGATGGTTCGTCAAACTAACTATGGTTTGGTCACAATGGGTGGCAAAAAAGCTAGGATTTTTCCTATAAAAGGGTGTTTTTCCTCTAATTTTAATTCATTTTCTAAGTGAGTTGTGGTGAATTTGGAGAGGAGGAGAAGGCCCTAAATCTTTTCAAGATCATAGCGAAAAAATCAGCCATTGGAAACAGGATCAATGTCTTTCAGGTTGATGACCTTACTTGCCTAAAATGGCCTTAATGCTTCTTGGAAGGATGGTTCCTAGCGAAGAATCAAGGTAAGAGAGAAATAGAGGAATGAAAAAATGGTGAAGGTCTAGAATCATCCTCTCGCACTAAGTAAAACATGGGGACCAAGATGGGAAATTTGGCATCACATAGAGTATAATTTTTTAAAATATGGTATCAAATATCTATGATATGCAATGTATGTATATGGCTCACCGGAGAGGTCGGTAGGATAAACTAGATAAGGAATGGAAGGATAAGATACCATACATATATCTATGGGGTCTAGGCTGAGACTTATGTTAATCAGATGAGTACGTGGCCAGGGGTTCCATCATGCCCCCAAGCATGGGATACTGCCTCCAAACATATGTGATAAAGGGGAGTGATATGGTATGAAAATGTGGGAATGATGCCCCTACCTAGAGGAGTTTGTGGAGCGACATGGTGTTCCAAGTGTTCAAATAATGGATTGAAGCAATCGATATCACATGCAATAAATACTCAAGAGAATGGTGAGTATATATAGGGACATAGGTTTCCCCAAGCATGTTGTGGAAATTCAAAATGTATTTAGAATAATGGACTGTAAACACATTTTGATGATGTGGTTCACCAATTTTTTTTGTTATGGTTATCTTCTTGTGGGAAGAATGGATAGGTACAATTAGAGAAAAGAAATATTGGATTACCAAACTCATTTGGAACTGCATATATGAATCAAACGAACTGTATTTCTAGGTTCGCGTACATGGTGTCACTATGCTAAAGAGTGGCTTCAGAGATAATGAACTGGTGCTCACCAAGAAAACATTGTGTTGGACCAACAACAATGTCTAAGGGACTGGGTTGTTGATCTAAGATGAAGGAATGACTAGTCAGATCATCCTTAGAGTGATCTAAAGTGATATGAGACTCGAGAGGTTCTTCTAAATGGGGAAGAATAATGGCACTACAGTCGAAACTATCAGATGTACTAGGAGGGTTGGGGATAATTGCTTCTCCTCGACTCTTAAATATGGATGCCCCCTTACCCAAACAATGGGTTTCAATGTAATGGCCACAATGTGTATGTGGTTGGAATTCATGGGTTTGAAGTAAGGGGTTATATAACCAATTGACCTCACTATGGATGAATTCTTTAGACTCGACATCATATTTTTCATGGGTTTTTTGCGGAATAAAATACGCACTTCTTATCGTCCCAAGGATAATCATGGGTGGTCATGGCTTCCATGATGTCTTCATCTGAATGGAATATGGGAGAATTTGAGGAATGGAGACCACATGATGTGACGGAGTTACTTGGTGCATCATCATGAGAGATATGGTTCACATAAGCATCGTCACTAGGGGTAGACAAAGAGCTAGTACATGAAACATCTACTGATGTTGAGACCAAGGTATTCGACGAGGGAAGTTCAACAAAAACACTATGGGGAACCATACGGGGTCCTCCTTTGAGGATCTCATGGATGACGATAGGTAAAGAATAGTGACTGAATGGTCCGTCATCTCGACATCAAGGAGATGGATCATAATGGGTGTATTAGAGTCCTCTAGTTCTGTTGTAATGGTGATGACAGAATTTGCAAGTAGAGGATTATATGATCCACTACGAGTGGCCTCTATATCATGAAGCGTCTAAAGGGTATCGTGAAATTCTTCGATAGGAGGAAAGTGGTGCAAATAGTGGCCATATTTATTGCACAAATAACATGGGTGTTTTGTGCATAATGACTTGTTTTTCTTGGGTGAATCAGGTAAGGTAAGATGGACCTCCAGGATGTTAGAGTCAGGAAACATATTTTCGACCACAAGTTTGAGACAAGGGAGTTAAGGATAGTTATTGGTGGCATTACCAACAACATCACACAAAGCACATGGTGGAGTAGACTTTGGAGGCTTATGTGGAGATGGATTTTTTTGGGACCCTTGTCCTTAGGTTCTTTATTTTCGGCTTTTACCCCCTCACCAGATGCTTTTGTAACAGGAGTGGGTTCCTTTTGAGGTTGTTGTGGAACTGAAGCAAAGGAAGGGGTCATCGTGACCGATTGAACCAGGGTCAAAGCAGTATATGGTTTGAGTTGGTCTGGATGAGTGTTTTCTGGGGGTATCGATGTACCAAATTGGGATCCCTAGGGTCATATTTGGTAAACTCAACGTAGCCATGACAAGCACAGAAAATATTCCAGGTGGTGGAACTAAAAACGGTATATGACTTGCAGGGTAATGGCCTGGTGGAATGACTCCCATATGGTTAAGGCATGTGGGAATAGTTATTTGTTGAAAAATAGAAGGAGAGACACCAGTAGAAGGAGAAGGTCCTTGAGGATTGGATCCTGATGGTTGGGTAGATTGAACAATAGTAGGTTGGAAGGGTGTTGGTTTTTGAATGGGTGTATCGGACCACTTGTGAGTAACCCATGACACTTGCAACATGAAAACACTAAATGATTTGGGCTTAAAAGGGGTAGGAGGTGCACCATATTACGCACCAAGAAATGTGAAATATTTATAGACTCCTCGAGATACATTGGTGAGAGGCGAGACAAGTTTATTTTTACTCATCGACAAGATGGTAGACTGGGGTGATGTTTCAGACTTTGGATCGTAATATTTCAACTAATCGATGGTGATGATATTTCTGTTATGGTGGAATCCCATCTTGCGGTGAACTGCATATGCGACATCCAACATATCATAGGTATAGCTATGACCCAAAATAATATTGTAATCCAATGGAGCATCAATGACTTCTATGTCAATACAAAGGGGTTGTGAAGGGTGACTCTCCCAAGCTCGTAAAGTGATAGTGGATGGGGACAGATCATGTGGCCCAATTTGTTTCCAAACATTGGTGGACATCACACATGTGGATGTACCTTCGTCTATGATACACTGCTGGATAGTGGAGTTTCTAATGGCAACTAGTATTTGGAAAGAAACTAATGAGGGGAGAGGGGGATGTTCTGACTTGTCAACATAAAACATGATCAAGTGATCATCTGAAGGATCCAAAATTCCCATAGAAGATAGTAGAGCTTTCTATTGGGATGGGCATGTCTAGAGAACTTCCAGCATTGACATGGCGGTAGGAAACTACGACAGGTCATCTACTATACTATATGTGTTGGTGTCTTTTGCAGAAGCAGCATTACGGAATAATGGCCCTTTGGAGATATTTGGTATGACCTCTGTTATAGCCTAAATCTACCTCAGTTTGAAAAAGACAGAGTTCAGGGTAACATCAAACCACGCTCAGTCTAGTAGCTAGCCCTACCAGAACAGGAGAGGGCTCTCTCCGGGTCAATCTCAAAAAAAATAATTTAAAGGGGGTTGAGATGACTTGAAATGAAGACTAATTTTAGGCTAGGTATATAAGTAAAGGAATTTGATTTTTATTTTGAGGGTTTTTGTTGGATCAAAGGGAAAGGCAGTTTTGGGTGCGGGGATTAGGCCTAGTTTTTTGCAGAGTTCTGATTGGGGCAAGGAAGGAAATTGTTTTGATGCTTTAGATTAAGTTCATGGATGAATTAGACTGGTGAGGAGCTGAAGAGGGAAATAGGATCTCAAGAGTCCTCCTCAAACAGATGAAAACATCAAAAATTAAACAAAACTAAAGGCAGAGCAGAGCAATCCAATGAATTCCACCTTTAACATTGATTTGTTTAATATAAGAAGAAAGAAGAGAGGGAATGATACACATAAACATCAGTGAAATTACAGTTACATAGAGAAAAACACCATCAAAACACAGAGCCACATGGATCCCAAAAAGTGCTGCAAACCCTGGTCTATTCCTTTGCCAAAAGTGCAGAGATGAAATGTACAATGAAGTGCCAAACAATCCCAAGTGTCCAACCCCGAAAATGACTGAGAAAATACATCATATAGACAAGCCTAACCCATTCCCATGCTTCTAGGGGTCGAGCTCATCATTCTAGGAGCTGTTTCAACCATATCTAAACTAGGAACTAGAAAATAGGCCATGAAACAACTTGCCTCTATATGCTAGGAAACTGATCCATTCACTTACATTTCACCTTTTGGTGAATGAATCTTATAGAATGAGTAAAAATGTGCCAAAATTACATCATGGTCATGAAATTACATCAAGTTACATCAAAAATTACATGAAAAAGTGAAACTGGCCAAAACTAGGTGAAATTCTGAGCTGCTGAGTGAAAAATAGGCCAAAATTCTCTATGCGCCGCGCCTAAAATCTCTATGCGTAGCAAAAGTTTGGAGCTGATTTTTAGGCCCTTCCTGAAGTCCAAATTGAGCGTATGATAGCTCGTTGGAAAGACCTACCTGTCTACTTTCCAACCCAAGTGGAATTTCTAGATTTGGTTGCCATTTGCCCCTCCAAAAGTTCAATCTCCCAACACTTCTTCCTGTGTGTGCAAAAAGTGGCAGAAAGGCCATTTTTAGGGTGTTTTTGACCCTTTAGGCAACCCAGAACTTGATGAAATCCTTAGGTAATCCATGAGCATGCACAAATTTTGATAAAAAAATCCAGAAATGCAAAGTTTTCCCCCTAAAGAGCTACCAATTATAAGCGCGCGCCAAGTGGCGCTACGCGTCGGGCAGAAAAACCTGTTTTGTGACCAAGAAATTCAAAATTGAAAAAATGTGTCCCAAATTCCTTGAAATTTGGGCTGGGTGTCCTCCATCATGCACTATGCTGGGCCAAAGAAGCTTCGACCAAAATTATGCCTTTTCACGCCTCCTCGATGCCTTCTTCATCTATGTTGCCTGAGGTGAATATGAAGAGTTTGATGTCTTTGAATTTTGTTGCCAAATAAGTGGTGATATGGGAGGGACTGTGGGGAAATAGGACAGTGGGGATAATGAAATTCAATCAAGGGATATCAAAGGTGTAGGGACAGCCACTGACTATTTGGGAATTTTTGGGGTTTGGGGATTTTTATAAGTGACATGGGAAATAGGAATGATAGGGAATGAAGTGGCTTAGGGATAGGAATAATAGGAATTTAGGAATAATTTATTTTGGGAATGTGAGGGAATAAGGGATTGATAATGATGATAGGATTACAGTGATGGGAAAGGAACCATAAGTGGGTAATGGGGTTGGATTATTTTGACACCAAAGTTGTTTTTAAAACACCATTTTAAAACCCTAAAGAGCAGCTTTAACAAAATGATAGGGTTTATATTTTCACCATTCAAACTCTTATAACCAATCTTGAACCCACACCAAACTCAAGCTAATAGCAGTTCAAAGTCATCACAAACTTACTCTGAGCATGGGAGTTTGAATCAATGTGAATTTTTGGAACAATGGCAGAGTCTTTTTGTGTGTGTCGGCCCTGTGCGCCGCGGGCACAACCCAGTGCGCCGCGACTGGTGAGTGCGCCGCGCACGTTTAAAAAAAACACTGCATTGGGCGGCTCTATGCGTCATGACCTTCACCCAATGCGCCGCGCAGGTGATTTCACACACAGTCTCGGTTTTCACACTAACTTCCTCTTGCACGACTTGAGTCGGCTCAATGTGATCTCTTGGTGTGTAAATGAACTGTTTGAATATGAAAATCTCTTATATATCAATGCATTTTGATTTTTCATTTTGACCAACCCACTTTTGTTATGTTGCATAACTTTGGCACTTTCACATTTTAATGTAAACTCTGTTTTTCTTACTTCCTTTGATTCTTTGACTGAATGACGAAACTCTTGTCTATTTTTTGCAGGGATAGCTGACATGGAATTTGGCAAAGGCGACCAGGGTTGCGCCTGATGATCTTCACAACTAAAAATTTTGAAAATTACATGGCGATTTATTACAAAAGATAAAACGGATGATTTTTCTTCAAAACAGAGTTTTGAAGAAGAATCACGATCTAACATTATGACGATGAAATTTTTGCAGTGAAACTTTATTCGAACCTCCCTCATGTGCCTGCTAGCATTATTAGACACTTTGAAGACTAAATTTTTGAAACCCTAGACCTAATGAGACTGAAAACCCTAAAAATACTCTTTGTCAATTTTGAGACCAAACAAGACTGTACATGATTTCGGTGAATCAGAATTAGACCAGCAGGTACATGACATGAGGGATATGAGCGAAAAGACCCTTCCGTCAGATGATCCATGCTCCTAATGGAATGCAGCTGACTAAACTGAATGAGACACCTAAAATGGAATGCAGCTGACTAAACTAAATGAGACACCTAAAATGAAATGCAAAAAAAGAGATTTTGATCTCTGACGGAGGGATGAAAAGACGGACTCTAACATTGGCTCCAATGGGGATGGTAGCTCCTTGGAGGTGCCAAGAGCTACAGATCTCTGGGAAAGCAAACAGTGCCTTCATCCATTGGGAAATGGATTCAAAACATGAAAACTGACATTATGCAGACTGACTCTGACTCAAGGCTAAAACTGAAAACCATAATAAAATCAAACATGACTAAAACATAACTAACAAACTGGAAAGATGCTCATAATTGAGCTTATTCATCAAACCTACTCTAATTGTTCTTTTCACCACCCGATCAAGTGAAATGGAACAGCCAATGCAACCATGTAAGCATCATGGCTGCTATTTTATTTCTTCCCAAATGCTTTCTGATACGCAGGAAAAGGGAAGAATCGAAAGGCAACTCCCATGGAAACTTGGAATAAAGTTGACTGCTGATAAACTTGCAAAGCATGAATTGACTGGATGACTTCAAGAATACTGCGAAAGGATCTTCATAAACATAGCTATTGATTTCCATTAACACATTACTGCTCTGATTTAGGTAATCTTCATAGCTGGATATTAAGATTTTCCTCACATATGTGATGTCTTTCTTTGGTGACAACAGAAGGCTGTCAAAAGGATCTTGAATTTCGTGAATAACCAAACTCTGTTGTTGATTCCAAACAGAACAAAAGTCTCCTTTATCAATCTCCTCATATGACTGCAAACCTTGATATGGGCTTTGTAATGAAAAACCCGTTAAACAAGACAATGAAGGCGACTTTTGAATAAGATTATTATCAACATTATTTTCTGGCACATGGTTAGCCAATGGAGAAGAACTTTTACAACAAACATCATCCAACACACAAGCAATAGGATCATCAAAAACTTGAGAAGACTGCTGCAATGTATCCATTGAAACTGTATGGCATCCTACTGGCTGTTCATATTTTTCTTTAGAGATATTACGAAGATTCTGCTTTATAAACTGAAATTCTTCGAAACAAAAGGGTACAGAATCCTCTTGCATCATTAAATCATGTATTTCGGCTTCCACGCCTTCATCTGCAATCTGACCTTCAATTTCGTTTGGTGGCTGCAAATCTGGTGCTAGGGAGGGTTTTGTATCCAAAATGATTTCATCAGTCATTTCAGGGGAATATTTCTCATTAACAACTTGCTCAAGAATTTCTCTATCCGTCTCATCCTCAACATTAAAACTGAGAGATTTTTGATTTCCTACAGGCTGCTCATTCGAAGATTTACTATGAAATTTACCCTTCAAAAACTGGAATGATTCAAAAAAAAATGGTACGGAGTCATCTTCTATCATTTGATCATATGTGCCAGCTTCCAATTCCTCATCTACAACTTGACTATCAATGGCTTTCGGAGGCTGCAAATCTGGATATGGGAAGTCTTGAACAAGGTTTGTATTGCCCTCAAGATGGTCCAAATCAAGACTTGTTGACAGTTGATTTCTGATTGCATGGAAGTTTTCTCTGATGAACTGAAACAAATCAAAACAAAAATCCAAAGATCCTTCACTTACTTCAAAATTTGCTGCACTTTCCTCGTCATTTCCGTAGCTGATATGTGATGGTTGATCATTGTACTCAAGCTACTGAAAGTGAACTTCCTCCTTCCACAAACTAGCTGTTGATTTGTCTGCAAGATTAGCTTTTGTTTGGAGAACATAGTCATCATCATACTGATCAAACTGAGGAAAATCATCAGTATAAAACACATCATCAAGCATACATGTCAAATCAACATATCTCTCTTCTCCAAGATGATCTACAAAACAATCATTATGACAACTGGGATAAGAAAGAAAATGTTTTGGATCAGCCACTTGTTCATGAACATCATTTTCATTTTTTGCAGTCATTTTCCTCACCATCTCTTCTACTGCGTTAACCAAAAGGTCAAGCTTTTCCTCTAAAGGTGTCAGGTGCTCTGCAATATTCTTCTTTTCTTCTTCCTTCAGCCTTGCTCTTTTGATCAACAGATTAGCTTCTACATTTACTGCACTGTTCTGTATCTTTTCAAGTGTTGCAACATTCCTTTCTCTCAGCTGAAACTCCATTTCTGGATCAAAAGCACCTGGGTAATGTAAAAGGGCCGAGCCAGAAGGGGGTCTTATATCGACAGGTATCGAATAATAGACTCGATTGAATCTAACGGAAAATTGTTGTACCGTTTCCCCTGACTGTCTTTTCAGCTGGGCATACTCGTCTAAAATAAGGAAAGGGTTATGTCCAATCACCCACCTGTCAAGGAAAACTTTGACGAAATGCTGGAAATTTGAGATGCTCGCATCAGGCAGGGCTTTGAACCAACTCTTGACTTTTCCTTGCAAAGAAAGAGCAAAAAGTCTAATACTAACATCTTCTTCATCAACTTCAAAAAGGTCTAGAAAAGTCTCAACATTCTGCACATGTTGCTCAGCGTTGACATTGTTACATTCACCGTCAAATCTCGACAAATATAGGTAATAATTTGTAGGGAAAGCATGGAGAACAGAAGGTAAAACAAGAGGTTTATACCTATGTGGGATTATAAAAGGTGTAGGAGTATATACAAGAGCTACGGGATCGGTTTTTTTTTCTTTAGGCTCATCACTCTGAAGAGAGTCATCATAAGATGTGGGAAAAGTAAGGAGGCCAGGATCAAAGGGAAACTCAATATTTACACTTTTTGAATAGGTCGAGTGAAGATTTTGATCACCTTTATCATACAAAAAATTCTGAAAAACTTTCAGGACAGCTTCAAGAACAGCAAAGAAGTAATTTACAAGAAAGCAGACTAGGTCCTGAATACCATTCCACTTTGGATATCTGAACTTTGTGTAAGATCCTTCCATTTATCAGAGAAAGACTTAGTCCTCCAGTGGAGTATCTACATTGAGTTGGAGTCACCAGGTGAATGATTTCAGCCTTCTTATGTCTGATTCGTTGTCCACCATCAACAATCAAATCTGAACTTGATACATGTACTAGGGCAGTTTACAAGTTAGATATTACGTTTACAAACTAGACCGGAGATTGACTGAAGCAGTGTTTATCTACTTTCGCTAATGCAAAGAAAGAGCGTTTCGAAGGCTACCTAGCATAACTTCAGGCTCCGTCTGTAGCTTATAAAACAAATAACAAACTTTTTGTTTCCCTAGTATGGTCGCCACTATGTTATAGCCTAAATCTACCTTAGGCTGCAAAAGACAGAGTTCGGGGTAACATCAAACCACGCTCAGTCTGGTAGCTAGCCCTACCAGAACAGGAGAGGACTCTCTCCGGGTCAATCTCAACAAAAATAATTGAAAGGGGGTTGAGATGACTTGAAATGAAGACTAATTTTAGGCTAGGTATATAAGTAAAGGAATTTTATTTTGATTTTGAGGGTTTTTGTTGGATTAAAGGGAAAGGCAGTTTTGGGTGCGGGGATTAGGCCTAGTTTTTTGCAGAGTTCTGATTGGGGAAAGGAAGGAAATTGTTTTGATGCTTTAGATTGAGTGCATGGATGAATCAGACTGGTGAGGAGATGAATAGGGCAAGAGGGTCTCAAGAGTCCCCCTCAAACAGATGAAAACATCAAAAATTAAACAAAACTAAAGGCAGAGCAGAGCAATCCAATGAATTCCACCTTTAACACTGATTTGTTTAATCTAAGAAGAAAGGAGAGATGAAATGATACACATAAACATCAGTGAACTTACAGTTACATAAAGAAAAACACCATCAAAACACAAATCCACATGGATCCCAAAAAGTGCTGCAAACCCTGGTCTATTCCTTTGCCAAAAGTGCAGAGATGAAATGTACAATGAAGTGCCAAACAATCCCAAGTGTCCAACCCTAAAAATGACTGAGAAAATACATCATATAGACAATCCTAACCCATTCCCATGCCTCTAGGGGTCGAGCTCATCATTCTAGGAGCTGTTTCAACCATATCTAAACTAGGAACTAGAAAATAGGCCATGAAACAACTTGCCTATATATGCTAGGAAACTGATCCATTCACTTACATTTCACCTTTTGGTGAATGAATCTTCTAGAATGAGTAAAAATGTGCCAAAATTACATCATGGTCAGGAAATTACATAAAGTTACATCAAAAATTACATGAAAAAGTGAAACTGGCCAAAAATAGGCGAAATTCTGAGCTGCTGAGTGAAAAATAGGCCAAAATTCTCTATGCGCCGCGCCCAAAATCTCTATGCGTAGCACAAGTTTGGAGCTAAATTTTAGGCCCTTCCTGAAGTCCAAATTGAGCGTAGGATAGCTCGTTGGAAAGCCCTACCTGTCTACTTTCCAACCCAAGTGGAATTTCTAGATTTGGTTGCCATTTTCCCCTCCAAAAGTTCAATCTCCCAACACTTCTTCCTGTGTGTGAAAAATGTGGCAGAAAGGCCATTTTTAGGGTGTTTTTGACCCTTTAGGCAACCCAGAACTTGATGAAATCCTTAGGTAATCCATGAGCATGCACAAATTTTGATAAAAAATCCAGAAATGCAAAGTTTTCCCCCTAAAGAGCTACCAATTATAAGTGCGCGCCAAGTGGCGCTACGCGTCGGGCAGAAAAACCTGTTTTGTGACCAAGAAATTCAAAATTGAAAAAATGTGTCCCAAATTCCTTGAAATTTGGGCTGGGTGTCCTCCATCATGCACTACGCTGGGCCAAAGAAGCTTCGGCCAAAATTATGCCTTTTCACGCCTCCTCGATGCCTTCTTCATCTATGTTGCCTGAGGTGAATATGAAGGGTTTGATGTCTTTGACTTTTGTTGCCAAATAAGTGGTGATATGGGAGGGACTGTGGGGAAAGAGGACAGTGGGGATAATGAACTTCAATCAAGGGATATCAAAGGTGTAGGGACAGCCACTTACTATTTGGGAATTCTTGGGGTTTGGGGATTTTTATAAGTGACATGGGAAATAGGAATGATAGGGAATGAAGTGGCTTAGGGATAGGAATAATAGGACTTTAGGAATAATTTATTTTGGGAATGTGAGGGAATAAGGGATTGATAATGATGATAGGATTACAGTGATGGGAAAGGAACCATAAGTGGGGAATGGGGTTGGATTATTTTGACACCAAAGTCGTTTTTAAAACACCATTTTAAAACCCTAAAGAGCAGCTTTAACAAAACGATAGGGTTTATATTTTCACCATTCAAACTCTTATAACCAATCTTGAACCCACACCAAACTCAAGCTAATAGCAGTTCAAAGTCATCACAAACTTACTCTGAGCATGGGAGTTTGAATCAATTTGAATTTGTGGAACAATGGCAGAGTCTTTTTGTGTGTGTCGGCCCTGTGCGCCGCGACTGGTGAGTGCACCACGCACGTTTAAAAAAAAAACTGCAGTGGGCGGCTCTATGCGCCGCGACTGCTATATGCGTCGCGACCTTCACCCAATGCGCCGCGCAGGTGATTTGACACACAGTCTCAGTTTTCACACTAACTTCCTCTTGCACGACTTGAGTCGGCTCAATGTGATCTCTTGGTGTGTAAATGAACTGTTTGAATATGAAAATCTCTTATATATCAATGCATTTTTATTTTTCATTTTGACCAACCCACTTTTGTTATGTTGCAGAACTTTGGCACTTTCACATTTTAATGTAAACTCTGTTTTGCTTACTTCCTTTGATTCTTTAACTGAATGACGAAACTCTTGTCTATTTTTTGCAGGGATAACTGACATGGCATTTGGAAAGGGCGACCAGGGCTGCGCCCGATGATCTTCACAACTAAAAATTTTGAAAATTACATGGCAATTTATTACAAAAGATAAAACGGACGATTTTTCTTCAAAACAGAGTTTTGAAGAAGCATCACGATCTAACATTATGACGATGAAATTTTTGCAGTGAAAATTTATTCGAACCTCCCTCATGTGCCTGCTGGCATTATTAGGCACTTTGAAGACTAAATTTTTGAAACCCTAGACCTAATGAGACTGAAACCCTAAAAAGACTCTTTGTCAATTTTGGGACAAAACAAGACTGTACATGATTTCGGTGAATCAGAATTAGACCAGCAGGTACATGACATGAGGGATATGAGCGAAAAGACCCTTCCGTCAGATGATCCATGCTCCTAATGGAATGCAGCTGACTAAACTGAATGAGACACCTAAAATGAAATGCAACAAAAGAGATTTTGATCTCTGATGGACGGATGAAAAGACCGTCTCTAACAACCTCTACCTTATCGTGAAGGATCTGTAAGGTACCATTTGGTGTCGAAATAAACTCAATGGACACTTTGGTTTGGGACTCGGTTGCAAATGTAGCAAGTTGTTTTTCATACTGGCGCGACTGGGCCTGGAGCTTGACTTCGGTGGTACTGACCTCATCAAAGTTAATAATGACAATATGGTAATCAGGTTGGATAGACTACTGAGGTGGAGGGGCAGCCTGACCTTTTGGAGGTTGGTCAGCGAGGTATCCTTGCTGAGCGAAAGGATTAGTAAGCACAGTTGGTTTAGGTGGAGCAGTGGTTTGAGGAAGCAACATAGTTGGTTGTTTTCCTCGAGATGTTGCTTGGGCATCCCACATTTGACTCATCTGGGGTAAAATTGGACAATCATGTGTATAATTTCCATATACACCACAACATGCACAAGGCTTATTCATACAAATATCCTTCTTCCACTTGGTCTGATCACCTTGGTTTTGGGTTGTGGTATTTGGTTGGTTCCCCTGGGGTGCATTTAGTTGAGTACCTTAGCGACCCTAGTTACCCTACGTTTGTTGGTTTTGGTTTCCTTTCCCCTTATTATTTTTCTTTGAATTGGAGGGATTAGTCATGTTCTGTTGAGTATATAGTTTACCTTGAGGAGGAGGTGGTTGTTGTGGCAGAGGTTGAGAATAAGTGGGAGGTTGAGGCGTTAATGCCTAAGGGTCTAAATTGATAGGTGGTTCATAAGGATAATAAGGAGATGGGAAAACATTCTAGTAAATAGGTTTAGCAATAGTTTCCCCTCGCATCGATTGATGTGGTTGGGAAAATGCATAAGACATGCTTTGACTGGGATAAAAGTTGCCTAGAGGAGGGGAATAAATTTTGGAGGAACTGGTCCCCCCTTGAGGGTGACCATAACTCGTATGAAAAGGAGCATCTGGTAATGGTGTGAAATGGATCCAACAATACCATCGGTGGCATGAGATGCCCCCAGTGCGGTGGCACCACCAGGTCTAGGAAGGTATGGTAAAACGGTATAAACATAACCTCATTGGACGTAGATCAAGTCATATTTTAAAGAAATCTGGAGAGATTCTTCCTCAGTCTAAGGAAATTGATATGCGACATATTTATCTATGGGGGTTAAGAGTGTTCTAATAAACCAATCCATATATTGGCATTGTCATCGAATGTAGGAGATCTAAACATTCTCCCTCTTCTATGCCATTCTTACACATGATAAAAAAAAGGCGAGTGGCAAAATTTTGACAGAATGTGGCCAAAAAATTAGTATCGGTATCATAACGGAGCGATAACTGGAAATATGACAAAAACGCTTTGTAAAGGGTCGCAAAAGTGGAATGCGAGGCAAAGGGCTGGTCAATACACCACTTTGCAACATCTCTAGTGAGCGTGTGTTGGAATAACCGAAGACGTATGGAATCATCGGTGATGGAGTTTGATGAACACCACATGTGAAAGGAGAAAACGTGATTGGTGGGGGTCTTCCCCATTGTTTCCCTCAAACTTAGGGATGTCATAAGGAAGTTTAGTTTGCATAGTTGGTCAACCAGCATCGTAGAGAATGGGATCATTAATTAATAGGTTAAAATCTAGGAGACTTAGACCACTGTTGTGCTATACAATAACCTCCCATTTATTTTTTATAAATAAGGATCCTTTACAAATAAATAGGATATTATTTTTATAATTTCCTAAAATAAAAAACTTAGAAAATAAATTTTCTATTTTTTCCTTAAAGCACATCGCATATTACATATTTTATTTCAAAAAAGAACCATAAAACATAAAATATGTGAATTTCGAAATGCTCACAAAGCCTCTCCGAAGATATAATTTAAAAAAAACCTTGAAAAAAACCTCAATCATTGTTATATTTGTTTTCCTTTTTGCATCACACTTTACTTAATCAATAAAGCTTTGAGAAGAAAATGATATAAGTTGCGATACCCGCAGACCCGACAAGCAAATAAACCAAGAAATATAAAATCTTTCGGCTATCAGGGTCACTTCAATGTTTTCGCAATTCACATTGCACACAACTTATAATATACACTCAAACGTTATCCCATAAAATTTGTGATTAGTGGTTTGCATAGATCACATTTCGCAACCTTTAAGAGTCAAGTATCATGAAATATTATAAGGAATGATTGTGATTTGCGTAGTTAATGAATTCAGCGTGTGAAACATCTTGTGTCATATCAAATGGAACTTAAGATATTAACGGCTTTAAAACGATTGATAGATCTTACGTGTGAGGCCATGTGAAATAATAAATTAGAAATTATGAAAGATGATTGATAGATTGATATCTTCTCACATGTGTTTGAAGTAAATGATTGATTTAATATTGTGATACTCTTTATGTGTTAAATTCACTTTTCTCTCAGGAAACCAATTAACGGGTTGAAGAAAATCAAAATGAGCAAAAAAGGAAAATAAATTTCTCAAACATCGTCCACAGAAGACACAGATATGTCTCAATTATTTTCAGATACCATCTGCAACAAAGATTACGGCAGTTTGACATGGGAAGCAATGTATAAACTCTTCGAAGATGAAGGACCAAGGGTGATAAATAAAGTATCTACAACAGGCACTGCTTCTACCTCTGATGCAACCCTTTTTGACGTTGCATGCTCATACATTCACAAGATAGTTGCAAGACCAAAGATTCTTCTTTATACATATATGGTTAAGTGGACAATTGACCACTTAAACATTAAAGATAGAATGTTCAAAAATTTGAGAGGAGAAACTATAGGTTCTTTCAAAGCAGAGGATTTAGCAGCAATATATCATCTACCAACCCCTTAGCATAAATACAATAATAAATATGTGCAGAAATTCAAAGGAGAATATCTAGATCCTATCAAATTCATCCATGAATGAACGGACAATGAAGGGAAATTTAAGCAAGATAAGTCTATTACGTACCCAATTGCACAAATTCCTAATCCTTATTATTATGCTTCTAGTATGTTATGTAGAATATTTTCCAAGCCTGATAGCACTAGATTTTCAAGAGATTGGGTTCCCCTAATTGACGCAGTCGTCAATTCATCTATCTTAAATTGGGCAGAAATTTTATCCAATTACCTAGCCAAGCATATAACTGAATATAGGAATAAAGAAGTGTTTCATTCAGATAAATACCTCCTTTTTATATGTCTACCTATGCCATGGATGCTATCTGTTTTACTTCTAAATTTCCTACCATGGGTTGGAAATGGACTACCAAGGACCCTACCTCGATTCACATCTACCACAGAGAATTCTGAGATTCAGAGTTCCACTTACATTTCTATAAAATCTGTTATGGAGTCATTTTTCCCATACATCAGGTGATTTTCAACAAAAGAGCTCCTAGGGTTTCTGAAGAAGCCAATGTATATATTCTTCTAGTAGCTAGATGGTTTTCCAAAGAAAATTTTACATACATTAAAGTATTTGGGAGTTATGCTTCTCCCCATGTTTTACCTTACTATGTTCCCGATAAATTACTTGCAAAAGAAATAGCCTATCAACTTGTCAATGGTATCACGAAGCAACTTAAGGATGGTAAAAAGGCTATTTGGCCTAATTTCCCTCTACAGTGCAGCACCTTTGCTCTAGTTGATATCGGCCATACTTACAAAGAGGTTCCCAAGATTCAGTTATTGAAATTTGCATTTATGCCAGGAAGATTATTTGATCCCAATGATGTGATTAAAAATTACATCGCAGAGCTTAAAATGAAGCCTTTTGTAATGGAAGCAGATGGATTCAATGACCTCTTCCAGGGCATGGGAAATTTCTCTGATATTACCAAGTACGTTTCTAGTCAACTAAGTCAAGAGGATGTTGAAGCTTTTCAAGCATACATAAACAAGAGACTAGAAAACGTTCCTTTAAAATTGCTGACTATTGAAGATGAAAAACATACTCCAAGTGTTAGTTTGGATGATGGAATGAAAGATATATCTGAAGATGAATCAGGTCAATCAAAGCATTAGTCTGATAATTCAAATCACTCTGAAAATGAATCTGAATCTAAGAAAGAAAACTCAGAAAAGACAATTGACCAAGTTATTCAAGAGATATAAATGTTGGAGGAAACAAGAAATAACAGGACGGAATCAAATTCCAAAACAGTTCTATGCATTCATAGCATGCTAGATCATTCCAAGTCATCACAAGAAAAATATCTTATTAATGAATGGGAAGAAATTTCTAAAGCAATAAAGACTCCCAAAGAAAATCCCAATACTGATCAAGCAACAAGTTTCCAAACACCATAACCCGCACAGAAAATAGTTGATATTGTCAATCCACTACAAAGAGTTCCAGCAATGCATGACAAAGAAATCATACTGGCCTACCCTACAGATCAAATAGTTCTACAGATTGAAGATATTCCTTCATTAGATATTTTCTACAGTCCCAGTTACAAGGTTGTAGTTAAAAGAAATAAAAGAAGAAGGATTGATGAAACAACTCCAAAACCAACAAATGGATCAGTTGATGTACTATGAAAATATTCCTCAAATGATCCCACTGAACATCTAACCAAATTATCACAATATGCAGGGGCATATGCTACTGCTATTATTGATAAAGCTACTGAGGTTAGAGTATTGTTGAAACAAAGGGAAACCAGAGTACAGTAATTAGAACAGTTGTTGAATTAAGAGAAAGCCAAGTCCATTGAGAAAATCAAAATAAGCACAGCCCAATTTCATGAAGATATTGAAAGCCTCAAATTGAAGTATCAGAAAGAGCTTAATGAAAAGCAAGCACATCTGGAAATAGCAATGGCTGAGTTACAGAGTCAACCACAATTAGAACAATTTTTCAAAGAAGCACTTGATGTAAACACCATGCTAAAGAAAGAACAAGAAATGTTTTGTCAACAAGCTTCCATGATTGATTCTTATTGTGGTTCCATTAAAATAATGATTTAGCAAATAGAAATTTAGAAACTGGAATGCGAAAGACTTGAAAAGAAAATCAAATAACACGTTCAGTGGAAAATTTCAGATACAGGAAAGCAAGCTAATCTACCACAAATAGATAAACTTCACAAAGAACTGTTATTTTGAAAAATGGGGAGCACAAATTAATCAAGCAGAGAAAGCAGTGACCAAGACATCCAAGAAATATAATGAGATTATTCAGTATATATGTGAGCAATTGTTTAAGATAGAAATTCTTAATGAAAACATGTCTGATGTGTTTTCAGGAACAAGAGAAGTAGAAATAAAGTGGAGATGGAGAGTAGATACACAAGAGGAAATGATCAAAAAAGTTAATAATTTTGATCAGGAAAATTACTGGAATTTTCTGATCAAACCTTACCATCAACATCAAACTCTTTAGTCTCTTATAAATTCAGCAAAAATATCTCAGTCAGTAATCTCAAATGCTATTTTCAAGGGACAGATTCAATCACGGATATCACAGCCAGCTCAACTCAAAGCAATGTTAAATATTTGTCAACTTCGTGATCACATTCAAAAAGAAGGGCAGTAAATTCCTAGATTGTTGTTTAAGTTAAGCTTTTAGAGGAAGGTTGTTTGAAACCTCCTCTACATTTTTGTAATAATTTAATTTTAGTTTATAGTTAGTTTAGTATTTAAACCCTTCTCATGCATTTAGAGAAGGGTCCAGAAATTGGTCAAAAACATTTGCAAAGAATGCACTACTGTACGTTTGTGAGTGCTTTGATGAATTAATGGAACATATTCTGTTACCTTTTAGCAATTAAAGCTGTTTAACTGATGTTGCACTACTGTACTCTTTAAATCTCTTGAAAGTGGGAAGGAACAGATTGATTTATGTCAATTTACAGAGTATAACTTCATGCATATGGTACTTCTATTCACTTGTGTTAAGTCTTATCTCTTAAATTGATAGTTAATTTTTTTATTGCATTATATATTTGAAAGGTTATCATATATAAATATTACATGCACTTATGTTCTAATATTTAGCTATAGTTTCTTATTGAATATGTAATCACATTGGAAAATGTGATATGTTTTACACAATTCTTCTATGCAAACTATTTTGTTAAAAGAATGATTTTACATAATTTTCATCTCTTTCAACTGTTAAATGATCTATATTACTAATAGTTGAAGGATATCATTTTATATCGCATAAAGGAACAACACCCCGGGCATATATTAAATTAATTACTTAGATATATGCATATGGATTAAAAATCATTATACATTTGCATGTTATATTCACAAACACCCTCATAAAACATCCTTATTGGGAAACTGGTCCCATTATCCCCAGTCGGAGCCACTATACCAAACGGAAAATGAGCTGCTTTAAGGTCTAGACCGGGTGGTTTTCCCCCATGTTTTGGCCACGGAATTCTGAGGCCTCAACACATTGGCGCTAGAAGGAGGGCCAAGTGAATGGCACAAATGTCTGATCAATATAAAGGCCAATCAACAAAGTTCTCTCCCTCTAGATCTCTTTCAACTTCTAGAAAATTATCCAGATCTTCATCTATAAACTTTGAAGTTGATCATCCCTCCCCTAAGTCTCCTAGTGAAACTCAAACTATATTATTTCCTGGAATTCATCAACATTCTCCTGAGGTTCAGTCTTTGATAGAAAATTTAGAAAAATTATCTATTTCTGCTGAAAAACTTGAAACTTCACAATTATCAAATCTTAGTATTTCATCCTCTGTACAACCTCGAAGAATATTAACTCGATCAAAATATCAAAAAACAAGGATGCTCCCTTTTGAATTCCCCATCAATAGTACTCCGAAGAATTTAAAGAGGACTCAATCAGAATCAATCACTAGTGATATCTCATCCCATTCATCACTATTTCCTCCACTCATTTCCATAAATTTAATTCCAACAATTAGTATCACTTTCACTAGTTCCAATACTCAAAATACTAGTCCTAGTAACCAACCTATTTCATCATCAATTCATAATCAACCCATTCACAATCCAGTGGCAGGACAAGTCCCTCCACCAAATGTAAACCCATGGAGTAATCTAGGGGCTGTGAATATTCCTCCTCCTCTTCACGCTTTACCTAAAAATCCTGAAAGATGGCTACCAAAATTTAACCATGATGATGGTCTTCCTGCAGAAGAACATGTTCATAATTTTATGTTAGCTATCAACTTAAATGCAGTAGTTGAGGAAGATTGTGTTGTACGATTATTTCCATATACTTTAAAGGGATCTACAGGATCTTGGTATTTTTCATTACCTTCTCACTCCATAACTAATTGGAATATGTTTGAAGAATAGTTTCTGGCTAAATTTTTAGATGGTAGAACTACAGCAACTCTAATCAATGATCTTTCGAATCTTAAAGCTAAAACAGGTGAGAAGATAAAATATTTCAACTCAAGGTTTAATAAATTACTCAATAAAATTCTTGTTGCTGCATTTCTAGGTACAGAAGTTCAAATTGAGTGGTATATTTCATCACTTCCATCTAATATAGCTATTTTCGTTGATAGAGAAAAACTAGCAACTCTTGTGGAAAATATGGAAGAATATCTATCTGTTGAAAAACGCATAACTGCTCTTGAGAAAAAGAATTCTCATGAAGATCGTAAATCAAAGAAAATATCTTTCAAATATGATTCTAAAAATAAAACACCAAAATCTCCATTCGATGTAGAAGGTCTTCAAAAAGTTTTGAAAACCATGACC
Source organism: Pinus albicaulis (assembly GCA_034641835.2). NCBI lineage: Eukaryota > Viridiplantae > Streptophyta > Pinopsida > Pinales > Pinaceae > Pinus > Pinus albicaulis. Next base: position 935,967,450 of record CM076582.1, read on the forward strand.
AATGAAATGGCAGACATCAAGAAACAAGTCGCTGAAAATTTGAATTCGAAAAAGGTTTTCAGGAATTTCAAACAAAAACAAACTTCTAGTTCTCAACCTCCGAATAGTATATCGAATGTTGAATTAGATCAAGATGACGAAGAAGAAAAATTAGAAGAAGAAGAAGATGATGAATAAGAAGAAGTTGAACTTAATGGAATGTGGGATTTTATCCTATCAAATGAAGAACAACTTGAAGCTTTTCCTGTTAGCACACGTAGCAAAAAGAATATTGAAACAGCATTGTCTAGTCAACAGCAAAATATTTCTCCTCGTGCTAAAGACAAATAAAAAAAAAAGAAATCTAATTCAGAAGCTACGCAAACAAGTCTTGTTATAGTATATTCTTCACCTGTATCTAAAAC